>QWBT01001009.1:0-13556 GCA_004802465.1 Citrus hindsii
TTTAGAAGAATGAGCTTTGGTCAGTAAAAAATGGGGTGCACAGGTACAGTTGATTTCGTTTCAGGACGAAGACTTGGCCGATAAAGCCTTTCAAAATGGTAAATGCGATGCGGTGTATATGACCTCAATGCGCGCGCGCGCCTATAACAAGTTCGCAGGTTCGATTGATGCCTTAGGCGGAGTGCCAAGCAATAAAATTGCACAAAAGGCGGTGGAATATGTGTTGGATCCTAGAAATACCAAGCGTATGACCACCACATTACAAGGTGAAAACTATGAAGTGGCTGGTATTGGCTTGATTGGTTCAGCCTATATTTTTGTAAAAGACCGAAGTCTGAATACCATCGAAAAAGCACAAGGCAAAAAATTTGCCATCCTGCATTATGACCGCGCACAACGGGTGATGGTAGAGCGAGTGGGCGCTGTACCTGTGATGTCGGATATTTCCAACTTTATAAAAAAGTTTAATACAGGCGAAGTCGATGTGGTTGCTGCACCTGCATATGACTATAAACCCTTAGAAATTGAAAAAGGTCTAGGCTCTAAAGGGGCTATGCTTAACTTTCCCGTGGTCAATGTCACTGCAGATTTAATTGTAAGACCCGAGCGTTTTCCTGCTCAATTTGGCGAGCAATCGCGGCAATGGTTTTTACAAAAAATTCCGCAATCCTTTGCTATGGTGCAACGACTAGAAGCTGCCATTCCCAGTAAAATCAAAATGCAGCTCAGCAAGGAAGACAAAGAAAAATATCAGCGCTTGCTACGGGATGGGCGTATTGATTTAACCAAACAAGGGGTTTATGACCCAGGCATGATGCGCGTGCTGAAAAAAGCCCGTTGTACGGTCGAACGCACCAACTTTGAATGTTCATTGGGTGGTGAATAAGGCGAAAATCTATATTTCTTTGTAATATTAAGCATCGTTCATGTAAAACGAATGATGCAGGCTTTTTATTTTAATATAATGAATTTAAAATGCTTTTATAAATCCTTTGAAAATAAAAATTAGAGAAAAGAAAAAAATTTGCCCAATTGACAGTAATTTTTGAGTAAATGCTCTATTTTTTTAATTTTAACTTGCTTAATATTTTGCATGTGTATGGACACCTGTCAAATAACAAAACGAACAAGGACACAAGAATGAAAAAATTAACCCTCGCACTCGCTGCTTTTTCTGCTTTGGGTGTAGCGTCGACAGCACAAGCGGCTAAAGTGGACATCTGTGTATTTGACTTGCTTGGCAAATCCGGTGAGTCGTACCAAATGGCGCAAGAATGGGCTTTGGCGGCAAAAGGCTGGGGGGCTGAAATTAATTTAATCCCTCGTCAAGATGAAGCCGTTGCCGACAACGACTTTAAAGCAGGCAAGTGTGATGGCGTGTTTATGACCGCTATGCGTGCGCGCCAGTACAATAAATTTGTCGGTTCTATTGATGCTTTGGGCGGAGCGCCAAGCAATGCCATTGCACAACGTGCAATTACTTTTGCATTGGATCAGCGTAATGCGGCAAAAATGGTGACCAATCTTGGGGGCAAAAAATATGAAGTGGCAGGGATTGCGCCTTTAGGTTCAGCTTTTATTTTTGTACGAGATAAAAGTATTAATTCCATTGAAAAAGCGGCAGGTAAAAAGTTTGCAGTCTTGGGCTATGACGATGCCCAAAAAATCATGGTACAACGCGTCGGTGCGCAAGCGGTGATTTCCGATGTGTCGAACTTTGTGGCGAAGTTTAATAATGGTCAAGTAGATATGGTCGGCGCACCGGCTTATGCTTATAAACCTTTAGAGATTTATAAAGGTTTAGGCGCAAACGGCGCCATGTTTAACTTTCCTGTACTACAAGTGACAGCTGACTTTGTGATTCGCCCAGATCAATTCCCCGCAGGCTTTGGACAAAAATCGCGAGATTGGTTTGTGAAAAACCTACCGAAAAGCATCGCGATGATTGGTCGTTTAGAAGCAGGCATTCCTGCAAAATACAAAATGAATCTTACAGCGGAAGACAAAACCAAATATCAAAAAATGCTGCGTGATGGTCGGATGGATATGACCAAACGAGGTATTTATGATCCAGCAATGATGTCGGTGTTGAAAAAAGCCCGTTGCTCGGTGGATAAAGCCAACTTTGAATGCTCACTGGGCGGTGAGTAATTTTCGAGTGTAATCAAAGAAAGCTCAGTTTAAATTGAGCTTTCTTTTTTGCTTTTAACCGACAGATTTAAATGGATTTGAAGCAGCTAATTTGTATAGCGCGTAGGAAATGAGTGGTTTTGAACCGAGTGCATTGTCATTCGGGGCATTAAAAAATAACAAAGAGCAGAAGTGAATGGCTCATCACAATAAACAACAATAAGTCAAAAGGAAGATACATGAAACAGTGGATGAAAAGCCTCAGTGTCGGGACATTAGTCATTTCTGCAACAGCGATGGCACAGGCCAAACAAGTGGTTTGTGTATTCGACTTGGTCGGTAAAAATGGTGATGTATATAGCTTGATGAAAGATTATCAGTTGGCGGCTAAAAACTGGGGCGCGGATATTGAACTGCGGGTCGGACAAAACGAAGCCGTGATTGCTGAGGATTTTAAAGCAGGAAAATGCGATGCCATTAGTGTTACAGGCATGCGTGGGCGTCAATTTAATTCGTTTACAGGCTCACTCGACGCGATTGGTGCGATTCCCGATCTCAATTTAGCGGTTAAAGTGATGCAAGGCTTGGCTAGCCCCACTTTTGCTAAACATATGGTCAATGGTAAGTACGAGGTCGCAGGTGTGATTCCTGTGGGGGATGCCTTTTTATTGGTGAATGACCGTAGCATCAATACCGTAGCGAAAGCCGCAGGCAAGAAAATTGCGGTTTTAGACTATGACCAAGCGCAAAAAGTCATGGTTCAACAAATTGGTGCGCAAGCTGTGAGTGCCGATGTCACGAACTTTGGTGCAAAGTTCAATAACGGTCAAGTCGATATTATTGGTGCGCCTGCTGCGGTTTTTAAGCCGTTGGAATTACATAAAGGCTTGGGGACGAAAGGGGCGATTGTGAATTATCCGATTTTACAGGTCACAGGTAATATCATTATTCGTCCAGATAAATTCCCTGCAGGTTATGGACAAAAATCACGGGAATGGGTCAAAGGCCAGCTGCCGCGTGCATTCGGTATCTTGGGTAAAATGAAAGCTGAAATTCCGCAAAAATATTGGATGCAGGTGCCCGCAGCAGATCAACCCGGTTATCAAAAGATGATGCGGGAAGCACGAATTGATCTCACCAACCGCGGTATTTACGATAAGCGAATGATGAAACTGTTATGGCAATTCCGTTGTAAGCAAGCGGCGAAAAACTTTGAATGTGGACTGCAGGATGAGAATTACAAACAATCTTGAGAAAATTAGTCTGATTTGACTTTAAATATTCAAATAGGGACCATATATTGAGTATGCTATACTCGAAATATGGTCTTTTTGATTTGAAAGACAGCTGAACCGAACTGAGGAATCTAAGATGAATGCCCAAGCACTTGAACTAAGCGACAATGCCGCAAATAAAGTACGTCAATTACGTGACAGTGAAGGGAATCAAGATTTAATGCTTCGTGTATATGTCACGGGCGGTGGTTGTTCAGGTTTTTCTTATGGTTTTAACTTTGCTGAAAACCAAAATGAAGACGACGCAGAATTTATCAATGGTGATGTGAAAATGTTGGTTGACTCATTGAGTTATCAATATTTGGTCGGTTCAGTGGTGGATTATATTGAAGGTTTAGAAGGTTCACGTTTCATCGTGCAAAACCCAAATGCAACAACGACCTGTGGTTGTGGTTCATCTTTCTCGATCTAAACCTGATCTGATTAAAAAAGCCCTCATGATGAGGGCTTTTTTATGTGTAAACATTCGCTTTCAATCGAGTTTAATCGCATCGAGTAAGTCAAAAATAATCGTGGTGACATCTTGGCTTAAGTCACGGTTATTAAAAACTTCATAGGCAGTAATGGTGACATCGGTGTCACTAGGTAACAGTTTCTGTTCTTCTTCAATCAAGTCATTGATCGGTAAAAGCGTCTGTTTCACTTCCAGATGTAAAACATCCTTAAACTCTAAATTTTCATCTTCAAGTTCTAACAGCTGCTCGTTAAAATAGGGCAATAGAATAGAATGGAGATAAGGTTGAATCTCAACAATATCAAAGATTTCGATATCACGAGTTTCTTCAATCGTACTGATGTGGTCATTTACTTCGATTAAGATATGGTAGTAACTCACATTCGTCTCCAAAGCTTCTAGTGGATATTCAATTATTTACAATAACACGAACCCGAGTCAAGATGTGCTGTGATTGTATTTCATACACATATTAAAATTAGGGGATTTTTTTAGTAATTCATCATTTCAACGGGCATTAAACAATGCAATATCGGCACTTTGTAAACGGAAATGCTGCATATCTTGCTCTTCTAGCATTGGGTACATCAGGGCTTTCGGATCATTATGATGTTTCATTCCGAGGGCATGGCCAAATTCATGCGCTAAAGTCAGACGTAAGTCTTCTTTGGACTCAAACTCATAAATATGAATTTCACGCCCATTGAACAGTCCTTTATCAAATAGACGGGGTTGGAAGCGTTGGTTGAACTGGTCGATGGCCCGATTATGGCCTTGATCTAAGCGGTTCAGTTCATCTACCTTTTGATTGTAGGCATTCACTTGCAGGTTAAAGCTGGCAATTTGTTGGTCTAAAACGTGTTGCTGTTGGCGCAGCTGCGCCAAACTCTGTTGTACAGCCGCCTGCTGCGAAGCAGGGACTCCGCCGTGCTGGTTATACTGACGGATCATGGCATTATAGTTTTGGCTAAGTTCCTGTAGACTCTGTTTTTGCACATCTAAAGCCCCTGAGTGACGTGCCAGATTTTGTTGCATGGCTTTGAGTTCAGTATTCTTCTGACTCAGCCCTTGTTCATTTTGTGTCAGTTTAGACAGTTGATCACGGCGTTGTACCGACTCATCTTGACGCTGGTCATAAATGAGTCGAATACTGAGCCGAGCATTGGGGTCATAGACAAAGTAGTCTTGGCCCAAACCTTGTTTCCAAATATCCGTGGCTTGCTGGCTAATGTACTTTAACTCATGTTCACTAAGACCAAAACGTGGATCGACTTCCGCAATACGATAGCGAATACGCTGATCGAAAGGATGGGTGAGCCGATCCAGCAGTGGATTGAGACGCAGCTGGGGCTGTTGTATATTTTGATACAGAATGAACCCTAAAAAGCCCAGTAAAGCAAACAAGAGACTTTGACGCATATTTCTTCATATATCTTTATTTTTAGCTACTTTAGCGTAAAAAATACCTTTGCAACATAAAAAATGCGTCTTCTCTGGGGGCTTAAATTATTCCCAGTGCTGTTAGACTTTGTTTGACCAGTTGCTCACGCACGCTGGCTGAAATTCCTGTTTTCATCTGCATATTCAAAGCAAAATACACTTTTTCACCTGTTGCTGTTTCGACCCAGCCTGTCCACCAGCCCACTTGCGGTTCTAGGTCCATGCCCCAACCAGATTTGGCGTAGAGTTTATAATTCGGTTTTTGTTCAATCAGCAACATGTCTTGTACTGCATGTTGTACATCGGGTTTAAAAGCGAGTTGTGTATTGGCCAGCTTCTCTACAAAAAGGATTTCTTGAACAGGCGTAATTTGCAGTGGACCGACTAACCAAAAATTATCGACAACGGTGCCAATCTGTTGATTGCCATATCCAATGCGCTGTACTTCTTTTTTCATCAGGTCTAGGCCAATGCGCCGTGCTAGCTCCTGATAAACGGGAACGGCAGATGCTTGCATGGCTTGCCCTAAAGTCATGTCTTTTTCCCAAGCAGGGAAGCTGCGCTTTTGACCATCCCATTTAAATACCTCGGTGCTGGTTGCTTTACCATGTTCTAGTCCGATTAAGGCATTCAGCATTTTAAAGGTAGAGGCGGGTACATAGGGTGTCTGAGCACGGCTCAAGTCATTGCCGTAGCTGTGTAAGCCATGTTTATCTTTAATGACAATCACCCCAGTGGTTTGGAGTTGATTGAAGGCTTGTTGGATCTGCTGCTGAGCACTTTGTTGCTGTTGGTTTTTAGCTGTTTCTACGGAGGGGCTTATTGTGGTACATGCAGAACCGAAGGTAGTAATGAGGACGATGAGGCCCAACTGTACAGTTTTCATTGAAGGCTGAGATCTAAATTTTTTATCAGCCTAAGGTAAAAGTGGAATGTGAAACAACAATATTTAGGTAATAAAAAACCGCGCTTTCGCGCGGTTTTTTATTAAAGAGACAAATTATTTTTTGTCATCTTTTACTTCAGTGAACTCAGCATCTACAACGCCATCGTCCGCTTTTTGTTGTTGACCAGCGTCACCACCGAATGCATTCGGGTCGAACCCTTCAGCACCGCCTTGACCTTGAGCAGCTTCATAAGCGCGTTGCGTGATCGGCATGATGATGTTTTGAAGTGCTTCAGTTTTCGCTTTGATGTCTTCTACATCATTTTCTTTAGTTGAAGTTTCAAGCTCAGCGACTGCAGTTTCAACAGCAGTTTTTTCGTCAGCAGTTACTTGCTCGCCTAGATCTTTCACCGCTTTTTGAGCAGAAGATACCAATGCATCCGCTTCGTTACGTGCTTTCGCAAGTTCTTCGAACTTACGGTCTTCTTCAGCATTCGCTTCAGCATCTTTGATCATTGCTTCGATTTCAGCATCAGACAAACCTGAGTTTGCTTTAATCTGGATGGATTGCTCTTTACCCGTGCTCTTATCTTTAGCCGATACTTTTAAGATACCGTCAGCGTTAATGTCGAACGATACTTCAATTTGTGGCACACCACGTGGAGCAGGTGGAATGTCGCCTAATTGGAAGTTACCTAACAATTTGTTTTGCTGTGCCATTTTACGTTCACCTTGGAACACAGAAATGTCTACAGCAGGTTGGTTGTCCGCAGCAGTTGAGAACACTTGAGATTTCTTCGCAGGAATCGTGGTGTTTTTCTCAATAATTGCTGTTAACACGCCACCCATGGTTTCGATACCAAGTGTCAACGGAGTAACGTCAAGAAGAAGTACGTCAGTTTTGTCACCAGACAATACCGCACCTTGAATTGCAGCACCCATTGCTACCGCTTCGTCAGGGTTCACGTCTTTACGTGGTTCACGGCCGAAGAACTCTTGTACTTTTTGTTGTACAAGTGGCATACGAGATTGACCACCCACCAAGATTACGTCAGAGATGTCGCTTGTTGAAAGACCAGCATCTTTAAGCGCAATACGGCAAGGTTCGATTGTACGTTCAACTAAATCAGCCACTAAACCTTCAAGTTTTGCACGTGTTACGTTAATCACTAAATGTTTAGGACCAGTCGCATCAGCAGTGATGTACGGAAGGTTAATTTCAGTTGCATTTGACGAAGAAAGCTCGATTTTTGCTTTTTCAGCTGCTTCTTTCAAACGTTGTAATGCAAGTGGATCTTGTTTCAAGTTGAAGTTTTGTTCTTTCTTGAACTCTTCAACCAAGAACTCGATTAAAGCGTTATCGAAGTCTTCACCGCCAAGGAAAGTATCACCGTTAGTTGATAACACTTCAATTTGTTGGTCGCCATCAAGGTCAGCGATTTCAATGATAGATACGTCAAAAGTACCACCACCTAAGTCATAAACTGCAACTTTACGGTCGCCTTCTTTTTTGTCCATACCGAACGCAAGTGCAGCAGCCGTTGGTTCGTTGATGATACGTTTAACTTCTAAACCTGCGATTTTACCCGCATCTTTAGTTGCTTGACGCTGTGCATCGTTAAAGTAAGCAGGAACGGTAATCACCGCTTCAGTTACTGTCTCACCTAAGTAATCTTCTGCAGTTTTCTTCATCTTTTTCAAGATTTCAGCAGAGATTTGTTGTGGTGCAAGTTTCTTGTCGTTTACTTCAACCCAAGCATCACCATTGTCTGCTTGGATAATTTTGTAAGGGACAAGACCGATGTCCTTTTGAACCGCTTGGTCTTGATACTTACGACCGATCAAACGTTTGATCGCAAATAATGTGTTTTTAGGGTTAGTCACTGCTTGACGTTTTGCAGACTGACCCACCAAGATTTCGCCATCTTTATACGCAATAATCGATGGTGTTGTACGTGCACCTTCAGCGTTATCGATCACTTTAACTTTGTCGCCTTCAAGTACAGCGACGCAAGAGTTTGTTGTACCTAAGTCAATACCAATGATTTTAGCCATTTGGATGATTCCTCAAAAATTTTTGCAATGTTTTTGCTTGTTATTCGATATGAGAGCCGTTCAATTTTTTTCAAGTGATAATCAAGAAAAAATTTTACAAACTCTCGAATTTATAGGGCTTATGCGCCAACCATGACCATTGCTGGACGGAGCAAACGACCATTTAAGGTATAACCTTTTTGCAATACCGTTCCGATCTCGTTGGCTTTTGCATTTGGATCAATCCCGACTGCTTGATGCAAGTCCGCATTGAAACCATTTGCTGTATCAACTGCAACCACACCAAATTTTTCCAGTGCAGTCAGTAACGATTTCAACGTCAGTTCCACACCTTCAAACATTGGTGTTTTTTCTTCACCCGATGCGCTAAGGGAACGTTCTAAATTATCCACTGAGTCGAGTAACTCTTTTGCGAATTTTTCGAGAACGGTGTCTTTATGCTTATCTGATTCACGTTGAATACGCTCTACACTTTTTTGTGCTTCGTATACAGCATTTGCAGTGCGTGCTTTTTCAAGCTTTAAGCTTTCTTCAAGATTGGTAATTTGAGCTTGTAAATCCTCAACTGAAACTTCAGCTTGCTCCGTTTCAGCTTGAGTTTGCGCTGTTTGTGAATCCGCTTGCTCTTGCCCTAGATCTTGAGCTTCTTGATTGTGCTCAGTCGCCATTGATTTACTCCGTTTAAATGGGTTCTTAAACATGTACAGTCCTTCAGGCATCAGTGTTAACTGGGTTAATCTGAACTGCCATGCGTTATTGAATTCAGGATTACTACAAAAGGTCGGGGCAACAGCCAAAAATTCAAGCGGCTTCAGTGATTAATTCATGTATTTTTGGTAAAAATTGCTGAAATCAGGCTTTCTTGGTGCTTATTCTGTCCGAAGGTCCATTTCCAATCTGGCTTTAGTTTTTTGATGTTGAAAAAAGCTAATCGTTACATTGAATTATTTTAATCAAATTTATCTGTTTTACTAATTTTTCGATTGTCCACATAATGAGTACATCAGCGGTGATCATACTTTGTGGAGAGAGCAAAGTATGGTGACTGCGACCTATTTGGATAGTTTGGGGAAACCCTCCTAACTTAGAGATTTAGATTTTTGAATAGTACGTCTCCCAAAAGTACTTTATTCAGTGCAAGGGTGTAATGCTGTTAGGATGATTCGAGCTTTGCGCTCAAAATTCGAGTTTTAACGCTGTGGTTTCTTTATTTTTGTATGCTTTTTCGAGCTTAATCTGCCTTGGATTAAGCTTTTTTTTGCTTAAAATTTAAAAATAACATTATTTAATCGTGTATCAGCATACAAGAGTTCTGCAATGCTGAAGAGTTGATGGGCCAAGTATAGATTTCCTTTTGTGCTGCTCATCGAAGAGAGAAACTATGAAGAATCAGCACATTAACTTGCATTGCTGTGGAGATGTGGCGCTAAGGCGGCATTTGCGCCCAATTAATAAAAAATTGCACAAGTTGTACTCGAGTCTGCAAAAACTACAACTCAGCACGTGTGTAAAAGTTTTCAGATTTGACAAAGATAAGCAGGGCAAAGTTTGGCTTTGCTATTTTTGTATGACGTAAAAGGAAATGAAAGAATGTTAAATAAGAAAACTGCATTATTGTCTCTAGCGCTTTTAGGTTCAGCATTTGCCATTGTGGGCTGTAGCTCAAATGAAACCACTACAGCACCTGAGTCCGCTCAAGTGACCACGGCACCAGATGCAACAGCAAGCGTTGAGGGAAGTGCTGGAGTCGAGGTTCAAGCAGATCCTTCGGCTCAGATTGAACCGATCCAATCTACACCTGCGACAACACAACAATAAAGCTTAAAAGAGAACTTCTCTTACATTCGCTTTGTTAAAGACCTTCACTGGATGCCGTGAAGGTCTTTTTTAGGGAGTAAATAACTCAAGCTGTTCAGCCGTGTTATTTCATCAGTCTGATGTAGAATGACGATTTTATCGCTCTTGACGTGAGTTATCCCAACCTTTGTTTTGATCGCGGCGTTGATCATCGGGACGTTGCTTACGATCGTTATTGGATTGTTTGCGTCGATCTTCAGTTCGTTGACGCTCTTGCTCACGACGTTTGCGTTCGGCATTTTGTCGTTGCTGACGCTCAGCATCATAACGTTTACGTTCTTGGTTTAAGTTTAATCGCTCTTGATCACGCTTTTTCTGTTGCCAGTCTTGATAACGTTGGTTAGCGATCCGTTTGCGCTCAGCTTCAATACGTTGCCGTTCTTGTTCGCGGTTTTGGCGTTCCCATTCAGCATGTCTTTGGCGGTTTCGGTCTGCCTCGCGACGTTCGCGTTCAATGCGGTTTTGTCGTTGTTGGTATTCCCAACGTTGGCGGTCTCGTTCACGTTCATAGCGATCATGCTGGTCGTAGCGTCGATCGTCATAATCATAGCGGTGGTCATAGCGTCCGTCATAATAGCCATCCTCAGGAAAAGCCACACAACCAACAAACAAGGTGCTGATGAGCGAGAGGAATATTATTTTTTTAGTCATGGCAGGTCTCCTTCATAAAACGGAGTAGCAAAACACTCCTAAATCGGCATAAAAATTGTCAATGACAAGCTCTTAAAAGAAGATTAGCGTATAGGGCGTATTGCTATGTATCTTGATGTGAAGACTTATATAAGAGAATGGTCACGTAAGTGCTGATCATGTAGAGAATATGAAGAACGATAAAAGGATATTATTGACATGGGCGTGTTGAATCAAACTTTACAACAATGGATGGAACAAGGCCAAGGCAGTGCGGCACGAGTGATTGATCGCTTACCGACGGTAGCACAAGAAGGCTTGGTTAAAGCGCTGGGTTATCCTTACCAGTTTGAACAACTGGACCCCTTTATTAAATGCTTAATGGCAGCTCAATATAAGCAAGGCAAATCGGGCTTTATTTTTGAAGACTACCATCGTTCGCGTAAATTGTTTGATCATCAAATTCAAATGTTGACCGCGAAACCCAGCGCGGTAAAACAAGTGGAAGATTTACGTCTACCTGTACAAAGTGGAACTGTGTTTGCACGGCATTATCATCCTGCACCGAATAAGAAACTTCCGATGCTGGTGTTTTATCATGGCGGCGGCTTTGTGGTCGGCAGTCTCGACAGTCATGATGAAGTCTGTCGCTTACTGGCGATCCATGCCAAAGTGCAGGTGCTCAGTATTGATTATCCTTTGGCGCCAGAAGTTGGCCCGAATGTATTGATTCAATCCTGTGAAGATGCTTTGGCTTGGGTCTATCAAAACCGTCGTCAGTTCAAAATTTTGAAAAACCGAATTGCGGTGGCAGGCGATAGTGCAGGTGGCAATATCAGTGCCGTGGTGGCGCAGCGAACTGCTGCAAAAGCTTATGCGCCAAGTGCACAATTGTTAATTTACCCCGTGGTCGATTTCAAAAGTCGCCATCCATCGTTCTTTGCTTATAAAGATGGACTGACCTTAACGGGGCAAGATGTCGATAGAGTGACCTCGTTGTATGCTGAACAACATCAGGTAGCTCTGGATGATCCTATTGTTTCGCCGACTTATGGCGTATTAAAAAGTGTCGCACCCGCTTTTGTCATCACCGCAGGTCATGATTTATTGCATGATGAAGGTGAAATTTATGCCATCAAATTAAAGCAACAGGGCAATAAGGTTTATTATCAGAATTATCTAGATCAACCCCATGGATTTGTGAACTTCACCATCATTTCTCGTCGAGCAAAAAAAATCACCATAGAGGTGGCAAAGAACTTTAGAAAGTTTTGGGATAAGAATGCTAAATAAAGATGCATGAATTGGAAAAAGAATGTTTCACGTGGAACATTCCTTTTTTATTTAGAGCGGACTTTGGCTTCTGGAAAAATGAGCTGAAAGCTCGGGACATAAAAACTTTGTAGAGCCTTGGCCTGTCCAAAGTCTGGAAAGAGAGTGGTATGGTTTTGCCATTCAAATTTTTTCAGTTTCATTAGTTTTGCGCGAAACTGTGGAGAAAACTCATAACGTTGACCTTGCCATGCTTGCTGTATTTTGAGCATAGAACGTGGAATGTGATGACTATTAATATAAAACGGACGTGCCTTTTTACATTGGGTGAGTGTTAAACACAAGGTTTGGTCTTGAGAGCTGAGTTGACATTGTGTAGTTTCATTCTGCGTCTGCCAATCAAACTGAGCAAACTCTTTCGGAATGCCCCAAAGTTGTTGACCATGTTCAACTGAAATCTGTGTAGACACATAAATTTTAGGAATTGAGCTTAAACGCCGTTTGCTCAGTAAAGGATGGTCGAGCAAAAGCAGTTCATCATAAGGTCCAACAGGGGATTGATGATAACGCACCAACATGACTTGAACCACACGACCAATCGGGGACGGGGCGATACGAAACGCTTTATATTGTCGGATAAATTGCGGACTGATCCAATAATTCAAAATAAAGGCTTCACCTTGTAAATGCCAAGGTGGAAATTGACTCAATTGAGACAGGGCTAAAGCTTCATTCATCGTTATTCTCGTTTTCTTAGAAGAAGTAGTGTTTTATTTATACTGAACGATTAATATACCGAAATCTAATAACATCTAAATGCTGTGAGTAACGAAATGTTAAAGACGAGTTTAGTTGCAGTGGCGGCTACATGTATGAGTATGGCGGTCATGGCAAATAACACGATTGTTGAAATGAAAACATCAATGGGCAACATCGAAATTGAACTGTTTAATGATAAAGCACCAATCTCAGCAAAAAACTTTGAAGACTATACGAAAGCTAAGTTTTATAACGGCACGATCTTTCATCGCGTCATTCCAGGTTTCATGGTGCAAGGTGGGGGCATGACTGCTGACCTTGTGGAAAAGCCAACACGACCAGCCATTCAAAATGAATCAAGCAATGGTTTATCCAATAAACGTGGCACTTTGGCGATGGCACGAACCAACCTACCGCATTCTGCAACCAGTCAATTCTTTATTAATGTGGTGGATAATAACTTTTTAGATAGAAGTACCAATAACGCAGGTTATGCGGTTTTTGGTCAGGTCACTAAAGGTATGGATGTGGTAGATAAAATCACTAAAGTGCCGACAGGACGTTCAGGGCCGCATCAAGATGTACCAAAACAACCTGTTAAAATTCTCAGTGTGAATATTAAAGCAGCAGCAGTGCAAAAGTAATGAAAAAAGAGAGCAGAAATATTAAATCTATATTTCTGCTTTAAAATTATTGAGTTAGGCGTAAGGTTGTATATTTTTGAACCTTTTTAGTGCATAAAAATACAACACCCGATAAAACAACTAGTTAAAAGCAC
>QWBT01001011.1:0-139299 GCA_004802465.1 Citrus hindsii
CTATTTTGTCTAAACTATATGAAATGATTCAATGTGAAGTGGGATGTTTTGATAAAAATAATGTGAAATTTATTGTATTTATTCGTATGAAGTAGCGGTCCTTCATAGTCCATTTTTATTTTTTACTACCATTGAGTTCCAAAAATCCTTAACCCTAAAGTTAAGGATTTTTTAGTTTGCTTATGTGGCTAAAACCGCATTTAACACCTGCTGTTCAAGGGTATTGAACTGCATATCTTTGACGCGAGGGCGAGGCAGGTCGACTTGAAACTCTTTGGCAATATGGCCACGGTCCAGCAAAATAATCCGATCGGCCAGCTGAACAGCCTCACTGACATCATGGGTGACTAAAATGGCGGTAAAGCCCTGTTCCGTCCATAATTTTTCAATCAAATTCTGCATGTCTAAGCGGGTTAAGGCATCGAGTGCTCCCAAAGGTTCATCGAGCAATAAAATCCGTGGTTTATGCGATAAAGCGCGTGCCAAAGCGGTCCGTTGACGCTGTCCCCCAGAGAGCTGCGAAGGCCAAAGTCCCGCTTTTTCTTTGAGTCCGACTTTTTCTAGCAGACCCGAGGCAGTGGCATGTTGTTGTTTCGGCAACCCCAGTTGTACGTTTTGTTCAATGGAGCGCCATGGCAGCAGTCGTGGATCTTGGAACATGACCCGTATATCGTCTGCGGTAATCCCTTCGCGGAGGTGTCGCGCGGACTTAAACTTAATTTCGCCGTAGCTTTGTTGTTCTAAGTTGGCAATCAGGCGCAGCAGGGTACTTTTACCACAACCACTGCGTCCGACAATCGCTAAAAACTCACCCGGTTGAATATGCAGGTCTAAGTCTTCAAGGACTTTAACTGAACCATAAAACTTATGCAGTTGTTCGATAGTAATTTCGGCCCCAAGCACCGCTTGAGGGTTAATGTCTTGATTGTGATTTGGCGGCGATGGAATGTTGGCATGGCGACCAAGGCTTAAATCAGTCATCTCAGGCTCCTTATTTTTGGTATCCTGCATGCCAGCGCAGCAGGTATTTTTCTAATGTGACGGCCAGTACATCAGCCAATTTTCCAAGTAGGGCATATAGTAAAATCCCCACCAAAACGATGTCAGTCTGTAAAAATTCACGTGCATTCATGGTCATATAACCGATGCCAGCTTGGGCTGAAATGGTTTCGGCAACGATCAGCAGGACCCATACCAAACCCAGTGAAAAGCGTAGTCCGACTAAAATAGAGGGCATCGCACCCGGTAAAATAATTTCTTTATACAGTTGCCAACGGGTCAAACCATAGCTTCTCCCCATTTCAATCAGTTGTGGATCTACCGAACGTATGCCGTGATAGGTGTTGATGTAAATGGGGAAAAACACCCCGACCGCAACCAAGAACAGTTTGGCGGTTTCATCAATCCCGAACCATAAAATCACCAACGGAATAAGTGCCAGTGCAGGAATATTTCGGATCATCTGTAGGGTGGTGTCGAGCAGGGTTGACGCCGTTTTCGATGAACCATTTAACAAACCCAGAAAGAGCCCTAACCCTCCACCCACCAATAGGCCGAGTAAGGCACGGCCTGCACTGACTTGCACATGCTTCCATAGTTCACCACTTAGTAGCAGGTGCCAAAAAGCAGTAACTACTGCCGTTGGTGCAGGTAAAATCCGACTTTCTAAAAGTCCTGTGCTGGAGGCAATTTGCCAAAGCACAATCAAGCCGATAGGAAAGAGCCAAGGCAGCAATAGCTGCCCCAACTGAGTTCCACGTGAAACCTTTTCCTGCTGGAGGGTTTGCACTGAAACGATTTTGGACATTAGGCAGGCTCCTGAATCACTTTGGTTTTTTTGTTTTCATCGGGTGTGTAGTTGTTTGCCACAATCTCACCAAAGGGGCCTGTTAAATTTGGTTGTGCTAACTTTGTTTGAGTTTCAAGCGGCAGGAGTGGAAACACCAACTCGGCGAAACGAATCGACTCTTCAAGATGTGGATAGCCTGAGAAAATAAAGGTGCTGATGCCCAAGTCGGCATATTCTTGAATACGGGCTGCAACCGTTTCAGGGTCACCGACCAATGCCGTACCTGCACCCCCACGAACCAGACCTACGCCTGCCCAAAGGTTGGGAGACACTTCAAGTTTGCTGCGGTCACCATTGTGTAGTTCAGCCATGCGACGTTGACCGACCGAGTCCATGCTCTTAAATTTGGCCTGTGCTGCAGCAATGGTGGCATCATCGACATACTGGATGAGCTCTTCGGCCGCTTGTCATGCTTGTTCATTGGTTTCACGCACAATCACATGCAGACGTATGCCATAGTTGAGCGTACGACCTTTAGCTTCGGCTTTGGCACGGACAGTGTCAATTTTGTCTTTAACAGCAGCAGGAGGTTCGCCCCATGTCAGATAAGTATCGACTTGATCAGTGGCTAACTCGATGGCATCATCCGATGAGCCGCCAAACCAAAGTGGAGGGTAGGGTTGTTGCACAGGTGGATATAGCAGTTTGGCATCATCTACTTTTAGACGTTCGCCGTGAAAGGTAAAGCTTTCACCTGTATGGGAGCGGGTTAAAATCTCACGCCAAATTTTGACGTATTCATTGGCAGTTTTATAGCGACTGGAGTGGTCTTCATAAACGCCATCGCCTTGTAGTTCTTTTTCATCGCCACCTGTCACCAAGTTCAATAAAACCCTACCATTGGAGAGACGGTCAAAGGTGGCTGCCATCCGTGCAGCCAGTGCTGGAGTGGTCACACCTGGACGCAGTGCAACTAGGAATTTTAATTTTTTTGTGGCATCAATCAGGCTAGCTGCGGTCAACCATGGGTCTTCACATGAACGACCTGTTGGAATCAACACACCTTCATAACCCAAATTATCCACGGCAACTGCAATCTGTTTCATATAGGCATGGTCCACTTGACGAGCACCTTTGCTGGTACCTAAGTAGCGACTGTCACCGTGAGTTGGGATAAACCAGAAAATTTTCATTTTAAAAAATCCTTAGATAGAGTCGTTTAAGGTTTGCTCGGTGCAACCCAAACGGAATTTTGAACTTGAATGTGTTTCGGAATGAGCTGGACTTGTTGGAACAAATCCGCAATTTGTTGTTGGGCTTGCACCACTTCAGGCGTCAGGGTTTGAATTGGTGAAGGCTTCAGACGTTTGTCGATGACGCGTTGGGCAATAGAGGGCTGTAAACCTGTACTTTGGGTATAGACCGAAAGTGCTTGTACTTGGTTTTTTAGCACCCATTGATCGGCCTGATTCAGCCCATGAATGAACTGAGCGGTGGCCTCAGGATAAGTCTGAATGAACTTGGGGTTGCCAATATAAAAAGAATAGGTTTGCGGAAATGCTGTGCCATCAATCAAGACTTTGGCATGTGCATCCTGCTCTGCTGCACTGAGGTAAGGTTCCCAAATGGCCCATGCATCTATGGATTGTTTATCAAACGCGGCACGCGCATCCGCAGGGGGCAGCCAAATTGGTTGAATGTCCTGCCAACTGAGTCCTGCTTTTTGTAAGACTTTCGCCAACAACTCATGCGCGCTTGAGCCACGCTGAACGGCAATGCGTTTGCCTTTTAGGTCTTGAATTGAATCAATGGAACTATTTTTAGCAATCAACAGCGCTTGAGCATTGGCTGGAACTTATTCATAACCGACATAACTGAGTTCTTTGTCAGCAGCTTGGGCAAAGATCGGTGGGGTATTGCCCACTGAGCCAAAATCAACTGCACCGACGGCCAAGGCTTCTAGCATTTGTGGCCCAGCGGGGAACTCTTTCCATTCAATTTTGGCTTGAGGAAATTGCTGCTCAAATAATTTTTGCTCACGTGCAACCAACAGGTTCAAAGACGACTTTTGGTAGCCAATCGACAGGGTTTTAACTGGAGCTGCTGCCTGCTTTTCAGAAGTATTTGTTACTGCCGTGTCTTGCTTTTGGCATGCCCCGAGTCCAAGACTCAAGGTGACAATGCCAATACTGGAAACTGTTTTAAGTGTTTTCATAATGATCTCGTTATTTTTGTTTAATAATGGCAGCGTCAATATTCAGCTGGTTTGGAATGAGTTTTTGTTGATAGAAAGCATCGGCAACGTACTGCTGTTTTTTTGCGACTTCGGCTGAAATGGGTTGAACGCCAAAGCCCATACGACCAATCGAGGTTTGTAAAATGTCTAAAGACAAGCCTGTCGGTTTTTCTAACAATTGGGCTGCTTGTTGTTGATTCTGTTTGACCCACTGTGTGGTGGTGTTGAGTTCATTGACGACCGTTTTTAAAACTTCTGGATGGGTTTCGGCAAATTTACGATCGGCCAAATAGAACTGATGATTACTGACTAAGTTTTCTCCCGTAGCAATCACACGCGCCGAAATTTGATGTTCAGCGGCCGCAAAGAAGGGATCCCAAATGACCCATGCATCGACTGCACCACGTTCAAACGCAGCACGTGCATCTGATGGGGGTAGATAGACTGCTTCAATATCAGAAAGTTTGAGGTTATTCGCTTCTAATACTTTAAGTAGCAGGTAATGCACATTTGAACCTTTGTTGAGTGCGATCCGCTTGCCTTTTAAATCTTGAATGCTCTGAATCTTTGAGTCTTTTTGTACGATCAGTGCTTCTGCTTTAGGTGCAGCAGGTTGGTTGGCAATGTAAACCAAGTTCGAATTTGCAGCTTGTGCGAAAATTGGAGGCGCTTCACCTGCTTCACCAAAGACCACACTTCCGACATTTAAACCTTCGAGGAGTTGTGGTCCTGCAGGAAACTCGACCCATTTGACTTGGACATTTTGTGCTTTAAGCACCGTTTCTAAAGTGCCACGCTCTTTGACGATGGGCAAAATGCCATATTTTTGAAAGCCAATATTCAGTGTGACGGTTTCAGCTTCTTTTTTCCCACATCCAGATAACATCATGGCACCCGCGACTGTTGCAGCAAGAACGCTTGTTTTGATCCAGAACTTTGCTTGAGAGGTGCTCATGTGTTTCTTAACTCCAAATAAATAAAGTGGTGAGTTGGTGAACACATACGCTAAAGGGCTTTTCTTTTCAGAAAAAATAAGAAATCAGGCTTTAGACATGAAAAAAAAAGATAAAAACAAAAGTGCAAAACTTATGTGAAAATGAGCAATATAAAAAACATAAAATATAAAATTTATTAAGATTAACTTGTTGATATTTATAGGACTTACGCATTGACGGATTCAAAAAAGTATTAAAATACTTTATAAAGTATCTGTGATCAGACGAATTAAAAATGCTTCTACAGCAACTTGTACTCTACCCATTTATATGGGCTTTCTCATGACAGAACCGAACTCTATTAGCTGCACACAACTTGCCGAGACTTATAATATCTCGCATGATAGTGTAAATCGCTTTCTAGAGCGTGAAGACTACACACCTCACGACCTATATCAAGAAGCAATTCAACATATTGATAATAATAAACTTATAGTCAGTATTGATGATACTGTTTTAGATAAACCATATAGTCAACATATGGACTTAGTTAGCTATTTTTGGTCAGGCAAACACCACCGATCCGTCAAGGGTATTAATCTCATTACCTTGTATGCGACAGATCAAAATGGTCAAAATATTCCAATTAATTTCCGAATTTATGACAAATCTGAAAGTAAAACCAAGAATGATTACTTTATGGATATGTTAAGTGAAGTACTCAGTTGGGGTGCAAAGATTCAATTTATTACAGGTGATAGTTGGTATTCATCGACTGGAAATCTAAAAACCATAAGAAAATATGGTATTCGATTTATGTTTGGTATCGACTGTAACCGTAAGGTTTCCCCAGAAAAAGGACAATGGTTTCAACTGCGTTTATTGCCAGATTTCCATCAGGGTCAAGTGGTCTGGCTCAAAGATTTTGGCTTTGTACAATTATTTAAGACTCAGTTAAAAGAACAGCAGAGGTTTTATATTGTGCATCAAGATGAAGATGATTTATTGTCCTTTGAGGGTTTTCATGAATTACATTCAAGTCATTGGAAAATAGAACAATATCACCGAGTGATTAAACAGGTTTGTCATATTGAAAAGTTTCAAGTAAGACGATCTAAACTGATTTTGAATCATATTTTTTCAGCCTTGATGGCCTACGTCGAGATACAAAAGAACCAGTTTGAGGGGATCTTTGAAAATGTATATCGTTGGCAGAAGAAATTATTTAGACCAATCATCAAAGACTTCATTGATGACTTTATTCTCGATAAAAATCATCTGCTACCACAGAGAATCTATAAATGATAGTGCGTAAGTCCTAATTTATTATTTAAAACGCATTTTTATTTTTTGAATAAGCTTAGTCATTCACGCTATATGGGCTTGAGCGATTGGGGTGGTATTTTCTCGATAAAGATATGAGAAATAAAGATATCCATAATCCTGCAAAAGCCACTTAAAGTGGCTTTTTAAAGACCAGTGAGTTGCGCTGATAGTTGTATAAGGCTTGGCGGGCATTGGGAAGTTCATCGACATTGGCCGTTTCAAAGCCATGTTCTAAGAACCAATGCGCAGTACGTGTGGTCAGTACAAACAACTGTTGAATGCCCATACTGCGGGCTTTACCTTCGAGATAATGCAAAATTTGGCTGCCGCGATTGGATTTGCGATAGCTAGGATCGACTGCGACACAGGCAATTTCGGCACTGCGGATTTCACCCTCTGACGCTGGCAGTGGGTAGAGCGCAGCACAGGCCAAGATCATGCCATCACGTTCAATTACCGCAAATTGCCCAATTTCGTTTTCGAGACGTTCACGTGAGCGATAAACCAAAATGCCTTCTTCTTCAAGTGGGCGTAATAGGTTAATCAACCCGCCGACATCTTGAATGTTGGCCATACGGACTTCTTCATAATGGGCATCGGTAATCATGGTGCCCGAACCATCACGCGTGAAGAGCTCCTCAACCAAGGCACCATCATAAGCATAGGAAATCAGATGGACGCGATGTACGCCGTGCGTCGAGGCTTTTTTGGCACCGCGTAAATGTACCGCAATGTCTGGATTCGAATCTTGGTATTTTTCAATTTGTGCATCGAGCTTGTGTGGTGAAATTTCGCGTTGCAACTGCCCATGTTCATTGAGCAGACCATGTTGTTTGCCCAAGAAAATCAGTTTGTCTGCTTTAAGATGAATCGCCGTGCGGGTCGCCACTTCTTCTGCCAGCAGATTGAACACTTCACCTGTGGTGGAATAGCCAGTTGGCCCGAGCAGCACAATATTGTGATTATCCAAATGACGTTGAATGGCGTCGGTATCGACTGTACGGACTTCGCCGGTTAACTGAAAATCGACCCCATCGCGAATGCCATAGGGCTTGGCTGTGACAAAATTCCCTGAAACCACATCAATACGTGCGCCATACATCGGTGAATTGGCCAGTCCCATAGACAGTAAGGCTTCAATTTGCAAACGAATTGAGCCTACCGCATTCATCACGCAACTTAGTGATTCTCGCGTGGTCACGCGGCGATGTTGATGAAATGGCGTTTGTAGTTGGCTTTGTTTTAAGTTGTGGTTAATTTGCGGACGTGCCCCATGCACCAAGATCAGGCGAATCCCGAGTGAATGCAGCAGGGCAATGTCGTGAATAATATGTTGAAAGTTATCATGCTGAACGGCTTCACCATCGAACATAATCACAAAGGTTTTATTACGGTGAGCATTGATATAAGGCGCAGAATGTCGAAACCAATGCACATACTGCAAAGTTGTACTGTGATGTGTTTCGATCGAATTCGTTTGCATGCCTGTCTCAAAATGAACTGCTTAGCATGATTTTAATCAAAAAATGCAGAAGAGGAAGTCTTAAATAGAAAAACACCTGAAGCAATGTTCAGGTGTTCGATCGGTTTTGTGACACCAGCCAGAATTAACCAATAATACGCAGGATACGGTTATTACGTTCATTGACTAAAACATAGTCACCATTGACCTTATACCACTGTTGGTAGCGCCCAGTGTTGGGTAGGCGACGTGCTTCGCGGTCACTAACATGATAACGCGATGAGTCATAGCCGCGTGGCAAAGTTTGACCTGAGCGCCAGTCTCGGCTTGGGTTAACACGTTTGTTTTGGTAGCGGTTGTCATTGTCCCAACGGCGGTCATCGCGATGATCCCAACGCGAGTCATGATCATGCGAGCGGTCATAGTACTGTGGTGCCGCCATTGCAGATGTAGCCATGAGCGAGCCTAAAGAGAGAGTGATTGCAGTCAGAATTTTTTTCATTGCTTTCGTCCAGTATTTGTCTTGTTTCGATCATTCAAAATTAGCGAATAACTCTAGAGAAAGCGTGAGGGCTATTTAGGTGAATTGTGAAATGTATGAAGAGACTGAGGAGATTGTTGTTTTTCTGCAATGCTTGCAAACAAAAGCTTTGGCACATAAAAAACCTGAAACAACGCCTTCCATGCTGTGCCTGACTGTGGTCTCTTAAGAGGAGTATGCAGTCGTGCTCAAGCGGATGAAAGGGTGTTGATTCAGGTCTCAATAATAATGTTGCTGAGTTGTACAAAATGAAGCGCAGATTAAAGCCCCATAATGCGCAGAATACTGTTGCTGTCTGCTTCGACTAAAATGTAGTCATTGTTGATTTTGTACCACTGCTGGTTTCGGTTTGGCTTTGGAAGATTATGGTCTTTATATTCGACTTTATAGCCGTTACCACGGTAATGCTGTGGCATGACATAACCTTGTTGCCATTTATGCTGTTGTAAACGTTTGACACCGCGCTCTTCGCGCATACGTCGACGATCTTGCTGATCGTCATTACCTGAATCGCGAAAGTCACGTCCGCGTGGCTCATTGCCATAGCGTGGATGATCGTGGTCAAACTGAGGGGCAGCAGTACTGAGACTGCTTGCCATCAAAGCACTGAAAGAGATTGCCAATACTGTCAAAATCTTTTTCATGTTGAATCCTCATTAAGGTAATTTCATTCTTTCCTATAATGTACGAAAAAAATGCAGAGAAACTGTGAAGATGAATTGGGTATTTATTAACAAATGCAGAGATATTAAGAAGATTATGCCCAATTCTAAGCCTGAATTAAATCATCAATTGCGCCAAAGTCCAAAGCAAACAGTCTGTATCTTCTGATTTTTGACTCATTTTGAGGGCTCAGATCTCCCTTTGTCAAAGAAAGCATAGTGCATTATTTAATTCCACTGCTGCGCCAGATGTTGCAATGAACGGATTGAATGAACCACTGCTTCAGCTTGGCTGACATCCTCTAAAGCACAAATCAGGCTTTCGGGTAGTTGTAAATGATGGATATCACGAATGGTGTCATGTTTACGTTGCAAATCAGACATGCTGCATCCTTATTTTCAATTTTTGATGAATTAGGATGATAAATAGGAAATCTTAAGCTGAAAAACCGAATATTTTTATTAAAATAATTTAAAAATACGATTTAAAATATTTAGCTAGCCAAGCTGAGTTTTCAACTTGGCTGATTCGACTTAATAGGCGTAGTTGAGGTCGGTATAATCACTCAATGATTTCTGTACATGCGCTTGAATAAATTCACGTACATCGGCTGCAGTCATCGGTTCACCATTTTTGCTGATGGCATGCTCAATGTCGGGTTGACCCTCAATTTTGATGCGATAAACAAAGCTTTTCTTTGCTTTGTATTGTTCATCATCTTTTGCAATGACCGTGACGTAGTGATAGCTATGTTCAAAGTTCAAGTCGGTATGGGCAAAAATAAACTGGTCGAAAAGTTTCAGTGTGGCGCCATTTTCCAGGGCTTGAAGTTCCTCCACAATACTGGCTTCAAACTTCATCCCATATTTTTCTGAAATGGGTTGTTGGTCAATCAACAGGCTAACCATACCATCTTCAGTGGGTTGTACAGTGATGTTGCTCAAGTCCGTCATGGCATATGCTTCAAAAATGGAGTTGGGCATCAGTATCCGCAAAAATTGAAAAAAGACAACCTTTTCTGAACTTGAGATCATGTTACAGATGACTAATCTTCAGTTTGATACATAAAAAAAGGAAGCCGAAGCTTCCTCTTAAGTGACACATTTTAGTCTTGTGCATCAATACTTTGACCATTCATATGCAAACTGTCATCGCCCATCAAGTACAGATAGGCAGGCATGATATTTTCAGGCGTTGGCAATGTTTTTGGATCTTCATCGGGATAGGCTTTTGCACGCATTGCAGTGCGGGTCGCCCCCGGATTGATACAGTTAAAGCGGATATTCGGTGAGGTATTTTCTTTGGCAAACAGTTGGCTGACCGCTTCAATCGCGATCTTAGACACGGAATATGCGCCCCAACGTTCACGCGTTTCACGTCCGACACCTGAGCTGGCAAAAACCACGGAGGCATGCTCAGATTTTTTCAGGAGTGGCATTAACTCTTGAGTCATAACGAATGGCGCACGCAAGTTGACGGCCATGACATCATCCCAGACATCGACAGGATAATTTTCCAGTTCTGTGCGCTCACCCAAGATGCCCGCATTATGCAAAATGCCATCTAGGCGCCCAAATTGGCGCTCTAAGGTGTCGACCAATAATTCATAATCACGAGGAGAAGCGCTCGACAGCTGCAAGGGTAAAATTGCAGGTTGCGGCGCACCTAAGCCTTCAATTTCATCATAAATGACTTCGAGCTTATTTAAGGTACGTCCATGCAGCACCACAGTTGCGCCGTGTAGGGCATAACTTAATGCAGCAGCACGACCAATACCATCGCCCGCACCTGTAATTAAGATGATGCGATCTTTGAGCAGATCGGGGCGAGGTTGATATTCTGAATATTTCATCATTACCTCCTCGTTATTGTGATTTTTTAATTGTGATCAAGTCAGTGAGTTGGACGGTGTTGTTTGACTCACAAGAGACTGAATAACATCGTCCAATTCAGCCACAGTCTTCACTATACAATCTGCTTGCCACGCTGTTAAGTCATCTTTGTGCGCGATTGGTAAATAACCATAAGCGGCCAAAATGGTATACATCTGCGCGTTACGACCCGCATCGATGTCACGTGGATGATCGCCGACATAGATACAGTCTTGAGGTGCAATCGCGATGTGCTTGGCGGCCAAATACATCGGCTCAGGATCAGGCTTGGTCTGTGAGACATCCTCTGGGCAGACTAAAACCGCACAGCGCTCTGTCAAATTCAGCGCATCTAATAATGCTTCACTGAGCCAGCGCGGTTTATTGGTGACGATGCCCCAAGGAATCTCTTGGCTTTCAAGTTTTTCAAGTAGCGGATACATGCCCGAAAACAGGTCAGTATCTACTGCGATATCGGCACCGTAGATATCTAAAAAACGCTGACGATGTGCCAGAAAAACCGGGTCTTCGACTTCCAGTTCTGGATAAACCAATTTCACCATCGCCCGTGCACCTTCAGAGACTTGGCTGCGGATCAGGTCTGCATCGACCACAGCGACGCCTTTTTCACGGCACATGTCTTGAATAATGCGAATAAAGTCGGCGGCAGTGTCGATCAGTGTGCCGTCAAGGTCGAATAAGACGGCTTTCATGCAGCACCTTCTTTGACGGTATAGACCATGTAATTGACATCGACATTTGGCGCTAACCAATAGCGTTTGGTCAATGGATTGTAATGTAAACCCGTCATGTCTTTCAGTTTGAGCCCTGCGCCGCGAATATCATGTGCCAGTTCTGAGGGCTTAATGAATTTTTGATAATCGTGGGTGCCTTTGGCTAACATGCGCAGTACATATTCAGCGCCAATAATAGCAAACAGGTAGGCTTTGGGATTACGGTTAATGGTGGAGAAGAATACATGACCACCTGGTTTCACCAGTTTATGGCAGGCTTCAATGATTGAGGCTGGATTGGGTACGTGTTCCAACATTTCCATGCAGGTCACGACATCGTATTGTCCTGCTTGTTCTTCTGCGAGCTGCTCCACTGGAATTTGGCGATATTCAATATGCTCAACACCTTCTTGTTCTGCATGTAAACGTGCCACATTCAGCGGAGCTTCGCCCATATCAATGCCGAGCACATTTGCACCACGACGTGCCATACTTTCAGCTAAAATTCCGCCACCACAGCCGACATCAAGGACTTTTTTCCCACTGAGTCCACCTGCATGTTCATCAATCCAGTTTAAGCGCAGTGGGTTGATCATATGTAAAGGGCGGAACTCCGAGTGCTGATCCCACCATATGGCAGCAAATGCTTCAAATTTGGCAATTTCTTGTGGATCAACATTCAGTTGCGACATCGTCGGCACCTCAATTTAAGTCATGATATTTAAAACGTTCAATAGGGCTTAGTGTAGCGTTTATTCTAGAAAAAGCGATAAAAGCCTGAAAAAAGTTCACAGAATGAAAACGAATTTGGCATATTTGATTTATAGTATTTGCATAAACTTATCATAATGATTTTGAGGACAATAAGTTCAATGAAAAAACTCCTTTTGAGTGGCTTAGCAACCGCTGTTTTCGCTATTTCTGGTAGTGCATTGGCTGCAAATTTTGTGGCAGGTCAGGACTATATCGTCGTACCAACACCTGTACAGGTGGAAGTGCCAGGAAAAATTGAAGTCCGCGAATTCTTTTGGTATGGCTGTGGTCACTGCTTTAAACTTGAACCCCACATGCAGACTTGGTTGAAAAAACTACCGAAAGATGTGCGCTTTGTGCGTACGCCAGCAGCCATGAATCCAGTGTGGGAACAAGCGGCGCGAGCTTATTATGTGTCTGAGGCCTTGGGTGTGCGTAAAAAGACTCACCTGACGTTATTCCATGCCATTCATGATCAAAATCAACCGATTCTAGAGCAACCTGCTTTAGCCAAGTTCTATACTCAGTTTGGTATTCCAGAAGCGAAATTTAACAGTACTTATAAATCATTTGCGATCACTTCAAAAATTGCACAAGCACAAGACTTAGCCAAGCGCTATCAACTCAGTGGTGTTCCTGCGGTGACGGTCAATGGTAAATATATTGTGCAAGGTGAGGATGCTAAAGTGACTCAAGTCGTGGACTATTTGATTGAAAAAGAACGTGCTGCAAAATAAGCTGAATTTGTTTTAAGTCCTTATTCAGTTAAAAAAGCCTGCATCAGCAGGCTTTTTTATGGATTAATGATGTTTATTGCGCAGCTGATGCTGGCTGCAATAAATCCTCATAACGTAGCTCAATTTTTCTTAAGGTTTTTAAGCGCCAAAGTTGATGACGGGCTTCGGCTTCATAGCCGTTAAAGGCCAAGAGTTTGGCAAATTTAGTCAAATCATAGGGGATCGGGTAGTTCAGCACCATTTTCTCATAGTCACGAATTTGCTCAGGGCTGACTTTGCTGTATGGATTTAACTGAATCCATGCAATGCGGCGGTTAAACTCCGACAGCAGTAAAATGTGATCTTGATTGGTGAACTTTTCAGGGGTGTGTTCATAACGAGAAGCCTGATTTAGCTTCGGCACCATCAGTTCATAGTCACGAATAATCAGTGCGACCAAGACCACACAGACAGTAAATGTGATCGGCATGGCAAAGCTCGGTAAAGTCCACGTTTTTACTTTTTGCTGAGATTGAATAATGCCTAGGATTAACCCGAGTGGCAGCAAGAAATAAGCATAGAACAACGGGAATTCAAGCATACCGTGAATCAGTAAAGCGCCGACCATCAATAGGCCAATCACGGATTCGAGCGATGTCGCATGCTTTTGCAGTTGATAGCCCCAATAGCTGAGATAGGCAAAAAATGGAATCGCAATCACTAATCCATTCCACACAATAAAGTCGAGAATGAAGTTGTGCGCACTTTTCACCCAAACGGGGCCTTGGAACTGATCACTGATTAGTGTGTAAGCTACACTGGTTTGATGCCAACCATAGCCAAACCAAGGTCGCTCAGCAATGGCATGGAGCATCTGTTGCCAAATGGCAAGACGCGACATATCGCCCGTTGCTCGCGCAACTGCATCACGGGTTTGGGTCACTTCGACATTAGACAGTTGAGCCAACAGGTGATTGAGCTGTGGAATAAAGGCAGTAAATGCAATGAACAACGCAAACCATGCAAGGGCACTATACCACTTCAGTTCAACCACACCCTTGTACTGCTGATAGAGCAAATACAGAAGTACACAGATACTTGCGACCCATGATGTGCGGGACTGACTCAGGGCTACCGCAAATAACATCAATGCAGCACTTGCGCACAGCAGAAGCGAGTTAAGTTTTTTCTTTTCAAATAGGTACAGTGTGCCGAGTAAGGACAGAATCAGAAAGCTCGCCATATTGTTCGGCTGAGCAAAGTTGGCATAAGGACGATCGCCTTTTAAAGCGGTCATGCCAGGAATGTACTGTTCAATATTGAGCCATTGGCAAGTGGCGATGACCGCTGTCACCAGACCGGCCGACCAAAATACAGTACACAGACCACTAAATAATTGCTCACGTTCTAAGGGTTTTTGGCTCAGATTAAAGCCTAAAACCATACTCAACCAGAATGCAAAGATATATAAGCCACACATCAGGGCTTTGCTGAAAAAGAACAGCTCGCCAAAACCATACTGAATGAAGGGCACGAGGCTCAATAGCAATAGCGGTAGACTCACTTTCGGGAGCAAGAGTTTTTCTTTTAAAAATAAGGCAGAGAGTGCAAATAGTGATAAAAATGCAAACAATTCACCTGTATAGGTGACCCAAGGTCGATAATGAATGGGCAATAGCCATGCCAAGGCAATACAGACACTCGCCGCTAAAAAAAGAAAAAAACGCATAGGAGCTACAGATGAAAAAACTGGCTCTATGATAGTGAAAAAGCATCCAAGTTTGAGCAAAGCGCATTAAAAATTTTGTAATACAGCAAAAATTACGTCTGGGAGCGGCTTAATGCAAAGTCGGATTGGCGTGTTTGGTTTGAGCAGATGGTCGTTGCCAATTGGAGATTCCACGGAACATGAGTTGAATCTGCACGATGGTTTGTAGTTTAAATTCAGCCTGCTGCTGTTGGAGTTTATCGGGAGCCACATCTCGACTCAAACCAATCCAGCGCATGGCCCAGTTAAAAGAGGCATCCATTAAAATATTGGCCAATACTTTGAGGTCTTCGCTGTCATGAATATGTTGTATGCTTTCAATACGGGTTAATTCATGGGCGAAGTCATCGATTAAAAAGGCAATTTCTCGCTCAACGGCAGCACGGATCAAGGCTGAACCACCCCAACGTTCTCCAATCAAGAAAATCCACTGTTCAGGATGTTGCTCTACAGCATGAAAAAATAAATCTAAACTGTGCTCAATCGTAGCATGTGGACCATAAACATAGCTTTGCCCCAATTGGGTTAACATGCTTTTGATGTGGAGCGCTGCTTGATCGACCAGTTCAAGTCCTAACTCATCCAAATCATTAAAGTGGCGATAAAACGCGGTCGGTACTAAACCCACTTGGCGAGTGACTTCACGGAGACTAATGCGAGCAAAGGAACGTCCGGAGGTGCTGAGTTGTAATGCAGCATTCAGCAAAGCTTGGCGGCTTTGTTGTTTACGTTCTTCCCGAATCGACATAGATGATTGCCTCAGCCTCTTTTAAGCTTCAGTTTAACAAAGAATATGGCTAGGTAGGGAAACAGGCGATCAATTACAAATGCAATGCAGTCAGACAAATGCTTTGGGTCTGCTTCTGCTATACTATGCGCCAACCTATTTAGTCAGATGAAGGGCGTATTATGCGTATCGACCAACGAACATTAGATCAATTACGTGATGTCACCATTACTCGTAACTACACACGTTATGCGGAAGGTTCGGTATTGGTTGAGTTTGGTCATACCAAAGTTCTTTGTACGGCAAGTATTGATAACTCCGTACCACGCTTTTTAAAAGGCAAGGGTCAAGGCTGGGTAACCGCTGAATATGGCATGTTGCCACGTTCGACGCATACCCGTAGTGACCGTGAGGCTGCGCGTGGTAAGCAAAGTGGTCGTACGCAAGAAATTCAACGTTTGATTGGCCGTAGTCTGCGTGCCATGGTGGATTTAAAAAAACTCGGTGAAAACACCATTACCATCGACTGTGATGTAATTCAGGCGGATGGCGGTACACGTACTGCTGCGATCACCGGTGCTGCGGTGGCTCTCATTGATGCGATGAATACGTTGCTTGAGAAAAAGAAAATTAAGCAAGATCCATTAAAAGGCTTAGTGGCTGCAATTTCAGTCGGTATTTTCCAAGACGAAGTGCTTTTAGACTTGTGCTATGAAGAAGACTCAAACTGCCAAACGGATTTAAACGTGGTCATGACCCAAGCTGGCGAGTTTATTGAAATTCAAGGTACAGCAGAAGATAAACCCTTTACCCGTGTACAGTGCAATGCCATGTTAGAAATGGCGGAAAAGGGCATTCAAGAATTGGTGAAAAAACAGCAGCAAGCACTGGGCTGGTAAGTTTTAACCCAATAAAAAACGCACTTGAGAGTGCGTTTTTTATTGCGTGTGGATTGAATGCGAACTATTGGAATTAAGCATTAAAACGCATAGAAAGGTCGACTGCTTTGACATCTTTGGTCAATACACCCATCGAAATATAATCCACGCCTGTGCTTGCGACTTCGCGCAAGTTGGCAATGGTGATATTCCCTGACGCTTCCAATTTGCAACGTCCTGCAACATGCTTGACCGCATCAATCATTTGTTGCTGACTAAAGTTGTCTAACATCACGATATCAGCTTTTGCTTCCAAGGCTTGGTCTAATTCCGCCCAGGTTTCAACTTCGACTTCGACAGGTTTGCCTGGGGCAATTTGATGCGCTTTGGCAATGGCTTGTGCGATGCCGCCTGCTGCCATGATGTGATTTTCTTTAATTAAAAAAGCATCGAATAAGCCTAAACGATGGTTTTGACCGCCGCCGACCGCGACAGCATATTTCTGGGCAATACGCAGACCCGGTAGGGTTTTACGGGTATCGAGTAACTTGGTGTTTAAGCCATCGAGCTGTTTGACATATTCCGCAGTTTTGGTTGCTACAGCAGATAGCGTTTGCACAAAGTTGAGTGCAGGGCGTTCAACCGTAAGTAAGCTGCGTGCTGAACCAGACAGTTTAAAAATGGTTTCATTGGCAAAAACCAGATCGCCATCGTTTTTTAGCCACGTGATTTGTACGCTTGGATCAAAAGCTGCAATTAATGCATTGACCCAAGGTTGACCTGCAAGAATCATGTCTTCACGGCTAATAATGGTCGCAGTCGCTTGTTCATCTTCAGGCGTCAAAAGTGCCGTAATGTCACCATCACCGATGTCTTCTTGTAATGCCTGTTGAATATTGAGTTGAATAGATTGTTCAAGCAGTTGCTGCGATATGCTCATCCGATTGTCCGTATCTTTATAGAAGCCATGAAAATTGCGCAATATATTAGCACCCTCCTTAGAAAAAATAAGTATTTCATCTCGATTATTAGTGTGAAAGTATATTTGAAATATATAGATGCATTTATGTAGTACTCTAATTTGCCTGCTATAATGGTATTCTTATTCACATATAGAGAAAGTTATGGCTGAATTTAATAGTAAAAATTTTGTTGAGTTGTATCGCACAGAACAAGGACAAAAATTATGGCAATTTTTGAATACAGAAAAATCGATTATTCAAATGAAAACAGCCAGTGATTTGAACAAGCCTGCTTTATTAGGAATTGAAAAAGATTTGCTACGTTCAGGTCTAATGCAAACAAAAGAGCAAATTGAAAACTTGAAGATAGATGGAAAAATTTATGATCGTACAAAACAAATGTTGGGCGCGATGGTTAGGCAAGTAATGGAATCAGAGGGTTATCAATTGCATTCAAAGAATATGAGGGTCGTCACAAATAGTAAAATTTTCTATGCTGCTACATTATATCGAGAGATTGGGGATAATAAATAGAAGAATTATACAGGGCTAAAAAATATTTCAAGATTATTTATAGTGCTATATATTGCGTTCTATGTTGAGTCTTTCATCAGCAAAATCTTATATCCAATAAAGCAGTATTCCATAGAGAGGAAACAGAAGAATGAGTAATAATAGTGTAGTTTGGGGGCGCGGTATCGATACATTAGGAGTTGAATTTCTGGTGGTGTTTTAAAAAGTATGCTGACATTAAATGAAGCCATTATTGATGTAAAAGAAGGTTAAGTCGAAGGCTTTAAAATGGTTTTCAAGCTTTTTGGAGAAATTGCAACTTCTTCTAAAACCACGCCTTATTCGATGCCTTATTTTGCAATTATTACCTTCAATTCCTACAGTAAACAACTTACCAATACTTTGCTTGCAGTTTTTAAAAGCAGTGATGAAACTGTCCCAATGATCACTTGCAATTCGGGTGTAGTGAATACCTAATTGTTTAAGCTTTGTCTTCAACCTTTGGACTGTAGCTAAATCTCTCTTACCCCAAACATAAGCAACAATCTCACCTGTTTCTCGATGGTAGGCGTAAATAAGCCATTGTTTATTATTTTTATTTCCAACAAAAGTCCAGAATTCATCTACTTCGAGAGATTCATAATGACTTTGTTTAGGCTGAATTTGATAGGCCGATTCAGTTAAAGTCCGTAAGACTTTACCGATACTAATGCGCTCAACTTCAGCGATATCTCGTATACCGCTGCCTCTGACCATTCACTGTAATATTTTACGAGTAATGCCAGAATTACATCCTAGATAGCTCAGAGCATGGTCACCAATAAACTGACGTTTGCAGTCTTTGCATTGGTAGTTTTGTTTCCCATCTACTTTGATGCCATTTTTCTTTATACTGTCACTGAGGCAGGTTGGACATTTGATTTCTAGAGTTATTTGCATTTCTCTATTTTATCAAAATTCAACCTGCTTTTTTTTAGCATACTTTTTGATACACCACCGAATTTCTTACGAATGTTTTAAATAACATGCAACGTCTGAGTAGCAATATTGTAAGATTTGGTCAAAGAGGACTAGGTAAACAACCTAATTATCAGATTGATCTTGCAGAAAATGAATCCAAAAAATTTAATGGCTATCATAGTAATTTTCATAGGGATGGAGTTTCAGAGGACGAGCCATTTAATCCTGAAAATTTATCAGTCGTTTTTAGCCTTCAAGAGGTGCAAGTTGCATTAGAAGCTGCAAGAAAACAAAATATTGCGTAACCATAATTTTTAATCTTAGTATAGCCATGTTTATGATGTAACTGGCTAGTTAAAATTTAATAAAAAATATGGAAGTAAAAATGCATTTCATATAATAGAGCTAAAAAGTTAGGCGTAATATTAATAGAGCTCTTGCAAAAGTCAAAAAATGATCATTCATTGGCAATAAAATGAGTATTGTAAGTCACTTCTCTCTTGATGATGAGGTTAGGATGAGGAGATATTCTTCATATAAATCGTCTCCCTAGCCCTCTCCTTTAAAAAGGAGAGGGCACTTTCATTGTGATTCCAATACAGTTCAAAAACGACTTATGCAAGAACTCTAATGGTTAATTAGGGTCTGTTGACATTTACTGTTCATAATTAACCCTATAAAGGTAGCCATAAAAATATACAGGCTAAAGCAACAGAACTTTGATAATTTCTTTTGAGCTTGTCATATCGAGTAGCTATTCCTCTAAATTGCTTTAATCTACAAAACATATTTTCAACTAAATGCCTGATTTTATATAAATACCAGTCCATATGGTCATTGTTCGATTGGCTATTTGTTTTCTTTGGTATATTCGCTTTAGTCCCTGTTTTCCTGATCTGTTCACGCAGTGGTTCTGAATCATAGCCTTTATCTGCACATACCACTTTTGTCTCTTTTAAATCTAATGTTGATATTAAATCAGGTGCAACTTTAACATCATGTGTGGTTCCATCGGTAATCATGAAATCAATAGGATTGCCATGTGCATCAACAATCAAATGTATTTTTGAGGAGTTTCCTCCTACACTTTTAGAAATAGATTGATTCGCTATGCCGGCAGAATGTTGATGAGCACGTACATGAGAGCCATCAATAAAAATCCACTCCATATCGGGGCATGAGGCTAGTAATTTGAATAATCTAAGTAACTTACCGCTGCTTGACCAACGATTAAAACGTTTGAAAATAGAGTTTGAATGACCAAAACAACAAGGAATATCTCGCCACGGACAGCCTGTTCTAATTCTATAGAGAATAGCTTCAATAAAATTGCGTAAATTTGAGTTGTGGTGAATGGATAAATTACGCAGAATAACTTTCAACTTTTGCCAGTGTTGATCTGTCAGCATGGTACGAGGCATAGCGAATAGTAAAATTGGGTTTGGCGATTTGATTTTACTACTTCGCTATTTTTTTAAGCTAAAAGTGTCAACACACCCTAATTATCAATAAAAGAGTTTAATTTTAAATGAACCTATTTCTAGACTGCGAATTTAATGGTTTTGGCGGTGAATTGATTTCAATGGCACTAGTCGACGAAGACGGACACTCTTTTTATGAAGTTTTAACTTGCACTCATCCAAAACCTTGGGTTGCTGAAAATGTCATTCCTAAACTGGTTAAAACACCTATTTCCTTAATAGAGTTTCAAAATAAATTAGCTTTATTTTTGAATGAATATTTAAAAATTCATGTGGTTGCAGACTGGGCAGAAGACTTATCATTATTTACGCATAGTCTTATTATTAGCGAAGGCCGAGCAATACGAACACCACCTTTGACTATGGAGCTATGGACTGGAGAGATGTGCTTTAGTTCCGAAATTCCACATAATGCTCTTTCGGATGCAAGAGTTTTAGCTGACTCTTATAGACTACAATAACGTTGCTAGTATGAGTTATGCTATATAAGAAGCATAAAAACTATTAGTGGATTAGGCTCAGAATGCAACAATTTAAGATCCATAATGGCATATTACAAGGTGCGAGACAAATTCCAACGCCTAATTTTAACGCACGTCCTGCTGATACTGAGATTCAACTGATTGTCATCCATAATATCAGCTTGCCTCCCTCACAGTTTGGTTGCGGCTATATTGAACAATTTTTTCAAAATCAATTGGATTGGTCAGTACATCCGTATTTTCAAACCATTCAAGGCATGCAAGTCTCAGCACATTTACTGATTTTAAGAAGTGGCGAAGTCTTACAATTTGTCAATTTTAACGACCGTGCATGGCATGCAGGGCGTTCAAGCTATTTGGCCAAGAAAGAGTGTAATGATTATTCAATTGGCATTGAGCTTGAGGGCAGTGATGACTTGCCTTTTGAAGATGCCCAATATGAAACATTGGTACACGTGACGGCCTGTTTACAACAGGCCTATCCTCAAATTCAGCAGCATTTGGCAGGACATTCTGATATTGCACCAGGACGTAAGACCGATCCAGGCACATTTTTTGATTGGTTAGACTATCGAAATCGTTTGCAGCAGTTAAAAAGTCAATGAATTGAGAGTCGACAACAACATTAAACAATCAAATATTCGCTGAAGTTTCATTACAATAGCGGCAAATGAAAAACTAGGTGGATACGATGGCGCTGTGGCGGTCAACCGTAATTGTAAGTGCAATGACCATGCTTTCTCGGGTCTTGGGTTTGGTACGAGACATTGTCTTACTAAATGTCTTTGGTGCGGGGAAAGATTTCGATACCTTTGTGGTAGCCTTTCGTATCCCGAACTTCTTCCGTCGGCTATTTGCTGAAGGGGCATTCTCACAGGCGTTTATTCCAGTACTGACCGAATATAAAACTGGGCGTACCCATGCAGAAGTTCAGATTCTGATTAGCCGTGTCTTTGGTTGTTTAATGACGGTTATGACGGCTTTAACCTTCATTGCCATGGTTGCAGCTCCAGCGGTGCTATATATATACGCACCAGGTTTCCATGCCGATCCAGAGAAGTTCGACCTCGCGGTTTCAATGTTCCGCCTCACCATTCCTTATTTATTATTTATGTCGTTGACAGCCTTTGCCAGCAGTATTTTAAATAGTTATGGTTCCTTTGCTTCGCCCGCCTTTTCACCAGTATTGCTGAATGTTGCGATGATTGCGGGGGCATGGTGGCTGACGCCGTATATGGCAGAACCGATTATGGCACTCGGTTGGGCGGTGATTGCTGCGGGTGTATTGCAACTGGCGATCCAAATTCCTGAACTTTGGCATAAAAAGTTACTGATTCCGCCGAAAGTTGATTTTAAACATGAAGGGGTGGATCGCATCATGAAATTGATGCTGCCTGCGCTATTTGGTGTTTCTGTCACGCAAATCAACTTACTCCTGAACACCATTTGGGCTTCGTTTATGCAAGATGGTTCAGTGTCATGGTTGTACAGTGCGGAACGCATGACCGAGTTACCTTTGGGCTTGATTGGGGTAGCGATCGGCACGGTGATTTTACCCGCATTGTCGACCCGTCATGCAGAGCAAGATATGTCGAAGTTTCGTGGCATGATGGATTGGGCTGCGAAGGTGATTGTTTTGGTGGGGGTGCCTGCCAGTATTGCACTGTTTATGTTATCGACCCCCATTATTCAGGCCCTGTTCCAACGCGGTCAATTTACCCTTGAAGATACGCAAATGACGGCTTTAGCACTGCAATGTATGAGTGCTGGGGTGATTTCATTTATGTTGATTAAAGTCTTTGCACCCGGATTTTACGCGCAGCAAGACACCAAAACGCCAGTCCGTGTCGGTTTAATGGCCGTTGCCGCAAATGCGATTTTAAACGTGGTGTTTATTGGCTTCTTTAAACTGATTGACTGGCAGGCAGAGCATATGGCTTTGGCTTTAGCTTCTTCGGGCTCTGCTCTGGTGAATGCGGGGATGTTGTATTTCTATCTACACAAGCGCGATATTTTCCGTTTTGGCGCACACTGGAAAAAACTGTTTATCCAGTTTGGTATTTCTAACGCCGTGATGATTGTGGCTTTGTGGTATGCATTGAGTTGGTATAATGGTGATGTGTCACAGTGGATTCGCGTTGCCGAAGTGATCGGGCTGTGCGTGGTCGGCGTTGTGGCTTATGCGGTTGGTTTGCTCCTAACAGGCTTTAGACCACGTCATCTCAAACATGAAGCCTAAAACAAGCGGAGTTCGCAGCTTAAAAAAGCATGGCTTGATTTGAAAATAGATTGAAATTAATAAAAAGCCTGATCACGAAGATCAGGTTTTTTATTTTATATATAGCATTGCCTTTGCATTGCTGTCTTATTTTGGCAACACTTCAATCAGTTCCACATCAAAAATCAAGGTGCTATTCGGTTCAATCACATCGCCTGAACCAATTTGGCCATAGCCCAGTTTAGCAGGAATAAATAAGCGATATTTTGCGCCTTCTTTCATTAGCTGTAAGCCTTCAGTCCAACCTTGAATCACTTGGCTGACTTGAAACTCCGCAGGCTGTTGACGTGCAATCGAGCTGTCAAAAACGGTCTGATCAATCAAACGTCCTTCATAATGGACTTTGACTTTGCTGTTGGCCTTAGGTGACTTGCCTTGGCCTTGTTGTAAAACCATATATTGTAGGCCTGAAGCCGTAGTTTTCACCTCAGGTTTTTTCGCATTTTCAGCTAAAAAGGCTGCACCAATTTTGGCATTTTTATCAGCCAGTTGTTTCACTTCTAATAACTGTTTTGCCTCGGCTTGGCGTTTATATTGGGTGAGTACACGCGCCATGTCTTCATCGCTTAATGACGCAGCTTGGCCTTTAGATGCTTCACGTAACCCTTGCACAAAAGCATCAAGATCTAAATCTTGAATAGACTCGGCATTACTACGACCCATGAGATAGCCAAAGCTATAACCGACTTGTTGGTTGATGCTGCTTTTATTATTAATCGGTGCAGCAAAAACAGGTGTAGAAAGTAACAAGCCACAGAGTAATGTTGTTTGAATTTTCATATCGTATTCTCAATAAAAAGAGGAGAGCAAAAGCTCTCCTTTGATTGACTTGTCTTATTTTACTTTGATCAGTTCAACATCAAAAATAAGCGTGCTGTTGGCTGGGATCATGCCGGGTACACCTTGTGGGCCGTAACCTAAGTTCGAAGGGATGTAAAGTGTCGCTTTCCCACCTTCTTTCATGAGTTGTAGACCTTCGGTCCAACCTGGAATCACTTGATTTAATGGGAACTCAATTGGCTCGCCACGTTCAAGTGAACTATCAAAGACTTTACCGTCGACCAGTTGGCCTTTGTAATGCACGGTCACGACAGAGCTGGCAGTGGGTTGCTTGCCTGTGCCTTCTTGCGTAATTTTGTACTGTAAGCCTGACGCTGTGGTTTTCACCCCAGGTTTTTTCGCATTTTCGGTTAAGAAGCTGTCGCTGGTTGTTTGTGCTTGCTTCGCATCATTGACCTGCTTTTGCTGCATTTCTTGTTGGAACTGCTCATAGGCTTGTTTTAATTCTTCTTCGCTATAGGCAGGTTGGCTACGGGCATGACCTGCACGAACACCCGTTACAAAACTGTTAATATCGAGTTCTGGTGGAGTTTGATGAGCAACCTCATAACCTAGTGCATAGCTAATTTTTTCTACGGCAGATGCATTTTTTGAAACTTGGGCTTCGGCTGAAGCTGGGTGTTGAGATGCATAATAAACGGGAACAAGTGCAGCACCGCCTAGAATAACAGCTACAGCAATGGGTAAGGCTTTACTCATGTGAAATTTTTCCTAATTCTATTACATTCAAAAAGTTTTTTAGCATCTTAGCAGACTTCATGAATGACGTGTTTTGTACCACCAGTACATTTTCAAATTAATATATGCTGAAGTCCTTAAAAAAACTATAAGGATTTGAATATATAAACGTTTGTCATACAAAATAAAAAGCCAGAAATCAAGTTCTGGCTTTTTATCGGTTAGAGAATGTATTTAGTCTGATTCTTTATTGGCTTTATAGGCATAAGCATAGTTATAGCCATAGCCATAGCCTGCACTTGAACGCTGGATATCATTTAGAATGAATCCATTCACTTTCACGCCGGCTTGTTCGAAGCGATTCAGGGTCAATTCAAGCTCCTTCATTTGTGTTTTCGCATAACGGGCAATCACTAAGTTAACGCCTGTGTATTGAGAAATAATGATGCCATCCGTCACGGCTAAGACTGGTGGAGTATCGATAATCACATGATCAAATTTCTCTGACATTTGCTCTAATAGATTTTTGAACTGGTTAGAGCTTAGTAGTTCAGAAGGATTCGCAGGACTTTTCCCGCGAGAAATTACACTTAAGCCAGGTACTTCTGTATGACGAATGACTGTTTCTAAACTTTGTTGACCATTGAGTAACTCTGTTAAGCCAGGTTGTGTGTCGAGATTAAAATACTTGTGTAAATAACCCCGACGTAAGTCTGCGTCTATGATTAATACACGTTTATCGCTTTGCGCCAAAATTGTGGCTAAGTTGGTTGAGATAAAGGATTTACCAACTTCTGGCGCAGGGCCTGAAATTGTGATTAGATTATTTCGGGCAGAGCTTAGCGCGAAATGAATGGCTGTACGCATACTTCTTAAGCTCTCAATAGCGATATCATCACTATTTTTAACAGCCAGAATAGGAATATTCTTTTTCTTCTTTAAAATATTAATACGGCTTTCTTGTACAGGTGAACGAGGAACCGTTGCATACACGGGCAGATCCAACTCATTTTCGATTTGAGTGGAGTCTTTGATCCCTGAACGCATCATGTTGCGAACAAGTGCAATTAATACACCAATAAAACCACCTACAAATAATGATAAAATCAAAATGATTAATTTTTTAGGTTTGATTGGTCGTTCAGGTTCAACAGCTGTATCGATGATACGGACATTACCAATTTCCCCAGCATTTGCAATTTTGAGCTGTTGGTAGCTGTTAAGAAGTGATGTATAAAGCTCAGTATTTACTTTGACATCACGATAAAGTTGTAAGTACAGGCGCTGTGTTTCTGGAAGTTGTTTAATAGACTTGTTTAATTCTTGAGTCTTTTGATTTAAAGAATTTACCTGTGCATTAATTTCAGCCATCAACGGATGATCAAGTGTATATTTAGCAGATAATTCGGCTTGTTTCTGTTTTAACTCAATACGCATTTTCTCAAGTTCAATATTTTGCTTGAGCATGAGTTCAGCTTCTTGAGTGACATCTACCGTATTGTATTTTTCACGAAACTCATTAAATTTAATTTCAGATTGTTCAAGTTGTTGCTTTAATTCAGGTAATTGTTGATCTAAGAAATTGAGGGTTTGTTTTGATTCTAACGATTTACGCTCAATATTTTGTTGGTGATAAATTTCTAAAATATGATTCAGCACATTAGTAATATGCTGTTTATCTTCTCCAGCATAATTTAAACCAATGACACCTGTCATTTTCCCTTTTTCTGCTACACCATAATTTAATTTTAAGTTTTTGACAGCTGAAGGCAGTGAGAGTTTAGATAATATAAAAGCGTGTTCAAATGGCTGTGTACTTGAAATATTAATTTTCCAAGCTCCATAGCCGTCAACAAATTGATTGAGTTGATTTAAACGACCCTCAAAGATCACTTTATCTTTATGACTTAGGGTAAATTTAGAGTCTGCTTTGAAATCTAAAGTCAGTTTTTTATCTAAATAATAATTTGGAACACTGAACTCTTTAACTAAAAAATTATTTTGCTTGGTGCTATAACTAACGCCTTGGCCATCAAATTTCAATTGGCCTTTTTCTGAAGAGAGAAGTTTTTTAAAGAAGCTATTATTTTGATCTTGAATACTGATGTTCAGATTGAGGTCGTCAATCACTTTGCCTAACACCATTCGAGAATTTAAGATCTCAATCTCTGCATCGGCAGGCGATTTTTGACCAAGACCACCAGAGACTTCTTTGAGTTCGCCTAGTAATGCAGCAGACGCAGCACTTTTGCCATCTTCGACTTGAACTAAAGCATCCGTAGAATATATGGAAGGTGTGGTGCGAATATAGAGTAAGGCACAGATTAAACTTAATATGATGCAAAGAGCGATAATTTTCCATTGAGCAATCAGAGAAAAAAAGAGCTCTTTTAAATCAATAGTATCATCTTCAGTTTTTGAGGTTTGAGTCATAGTTTAACAACTGATTATTCAATAATTTATATTAAAAATGTGGCATCCAATCCTGAACATAATTGCTTATGTTTTTACAGGACTCATTAAAAAAGTCTTGATCGTGTTGATAAGGGTCAGGGACATTTTTTCCTTGCCAGTGGCCTAATCTAAAGACCTTACCTTTTGCAAACGGCCATTGTTTTTCTATATGCTGAGCCTGATTCGTACTCATTACTAGAATTAAATCTGCTTGCTTAATTAAAGATGCATTGATCTGTTTTGCAATATGTGAACGCATATCAATATTAAATTGGTCCATACAATGAATTGCTTTTTCATCTGCATGATGTCCTACCATTGCAGACAATCCTGCAGATTCAATGTGTTGGTTTGGGCAATTCGTCTTTAGGAAATATTCTGCCATCGGGCTACGGCAAATATTTCCGACACAGACAACGAGTATATTTTTAAATGCCATAATTATTTCCCAAGCTGATCAAAACTATAAAGTGCGCTCGAGAATGGAATGATCTGATTGACTACACGCTGCCAACGAGTCAAACCAGTTGCATCAATGTATACAATGTCATTCTTTTTCATGGAAAATTGATTGGCTAATGCTAGATTACCAATACTACTCAAATTTAAGTGATAGATAGTTGACTGCTTCTGATCTAAATCTGTACGCATGACATAAATTCTAGCTGCACTAGCTGAGTAAGGGTTAATCCCTTCACTTTCACCCAATACATCACTTAAAGACATCCCTTGATCGCGTAAGTTAATCGCTTGGCTTTTACTTGATTCACCCATGACATACAGTTTTTGATCTTGTTTTGTATTTACAAAAATTGTGTCATTCGGGCGAATTAATAAATTATGTAGTGATAAACCATTTTTTTCGAGTTGAATGGTATTTAAATTATACGTAGCGCCATTACGAATGAGTTGAATATTAGTGGTGTCGCCAGTTTTGGTATCAATACCACCGGCTTGACCTAGTGCGGTATAGAGGCTGATGGGTTGATCATTTAAAGTGTATTGGCCACTTTTAAGTACTTGACCATTTACGAAGTATCTTTTGCCTTCGTAAGATAATACTCTAACGACAACATCAGGGTGTTTTAAATATTTACTAAATTGACTACGCAAATATGTATTCGCTTGAGCAAGTGTTTTCCCAGCAATTTTAACTGACCCGACTAAAGGAAGCTGTACATTACCGTTAGGATCAATGGGATAACCAACAGCTTTTACATTAGTTGCATCTTGAATTGGTGGTGTAATTTCAGGATAAGCCCAAAGTTGGATCGATAGAACATCACCTGCACTTAATTTATATATGGATTGCTGATGCTGAAATAACGTTTGAATTTGAGCTAAATTTTGCGAATTCGCTTGAGAAATAGCAGGAATATTATTTTGTGTCAAAGGTACAACACTTAATTCAGCACCTTGATCTGTTTTATAGGAACCTTGTTGTGGTAAATCATATGTCTGAAGTCCAGGGGTCATTGCACATCCTGTAATTCCTAAACTCAAAACCAGCATAACGCTATAACGATAGTAATTCACTCGAATATAAATCCTATTTATAAATTTGAATGTTTTTGAACGGGCCAATGAACCCTAATTGTACGTTTCGGACTGCAAAATTCTATACTATTCGCGCTATTTAATATAGTTATTGATGTTTTAAAACGTAATTCGATTAGGTTTTTTATAAAATATAAAAAATGTACCTGAGACTTTGATCTTAACAAAATAGCATATAGAAAAAAAGGACAATAGATTTGATCTATTTGAATCGGGAAGTATGACTTTTTATGTATGTTTAGAACATCATTACACAATCGAAATTTGATTTTCTGATATAATTTAACGCTATTTACAACATAACGATGATTGATGATTCATCGATGACATAGGCTTCAGTATGTTACAACTCTCCGAATTAAAAATTGCCATCATCGGATTAGGTTATGTCGGTTTACCGCTAGCTGTTGAGTTTGGAAAAAAAGTTCCCGTGATGGGCTTTGATATTCACCAGAAGCGTATTGATGAGCTACAGAGCGGACAAGATCATACTTTAGAAGTTTCACCAGAAGAATTAAAGCAAGCAACGCATTTAAGCTACACCACAAACTTACAGCAGTTAGCAGACTGTAATTTCTTTATTGTGACAGTGCCAACCCCGATCGATGAATTTAAGCAACCCGACCTGACTCCCTTGGTTAAAGCATCCGAAAGTATTGCTAAAGTACTGAAAAAAGGCGATGTGGTTGTCTATGAATCAACGGTTTATCCAGGTGCAACTGAAGAAGTTTGTATTCCTGTTTTAGAAAAAAATTCAGGATTAAAATTCAATCAGGATTTTTATGCAGGTTATAGCCCTGAGCGTATTAATCCGGGTGATAAATTGCACCGCGTTACTAATATTTTAAAAATCACTTCGGGTTCAACACCCGCAGTCGCTGATTATGTCGATCAAGTCTATAATTTGGTTATTGAAGCAGGCACACATAAAGCAGCCAGTATTAAAGTTGCAGAAGCTGCGAAGGTGATTGAAAACACTCAGCGCGATGTGAATATAGCTTTAATTAATGAATTGGCGTTGATTTTCAATAAAATGGGCATTGATACGGAAGCGGTATTAGAGGCTGCTGGAACTAAATGGAATTTCCTTCCATTCCGTCCGGGTTTAGTCGGTGGTCACTGTATTGGTGTCGACCCATACTACTTGACTCATAAAGCCCAAGCGATTGGCTACAACCCAGAAATTATTTTAGCGGGTCGCCGTTTAAATGATGGTATGGGTGCTTATGTGGTGACTCAACTGGTTAAAGCCATGTTGAAAAAACGTATTCAAGTTGAAGATGCCAAGGTACTGATTTTAGGCTTAAGCTTTAAAGAAAACTGCCCAGATATTCGTAATACACGCATCATTGATATCGTCAATGAACTCAAGGAATATCACACTCAGATTGATGTCTATGACCCTTGGGTAGATGCTGCTGAGGCTGAGCATGAATATGGTATTAGCCCAATTTCAAACTTAGAAAATGGCAAATATGATGCTGTAATTTTGGCTGTTGCCCATCACCAGTTTAAAGATATGGGCGTGCAAGCCATCCGTGCCTTAGGTAAATCTGAGCATGTGTTATATGACTTGAAATATGTGTTATCTCAAGCCGAATCTGACCTTCGTCTATAAGAGGACATACCACTATGAATCAATATCAACAGGTATGTGCAAACCTACAAGCTACACCCAAAACTTGGTTGGTGACGGGTGTTGCGGGCTTTATAGGCTCGAATCTTTTAGAAACTTTACTCAAGCTCAATCAAACTGTGGTGGGTTTAGATAACTTCGCCACAGGGCATCGGCATAATTTGGACGAAGTAAAAAGCTTAGTGACTGCGGAGCAATGGGCAAAATTCAGCTTTATTGAAGGTGATATCCGTCAGTTTGCAGATTGCCAAAAAGCATGTGCAGGCGTAGATTATGTCTTGCATGAAGCCGCTTTAGGCTCAGTACCACGTTCAATTGCCGATCCAATCACCACCAATGAAACCAATATCAGTGGTTTCTTAAATATGCTCACTGCTGCGCGTGATGCGGGTGTTGCAAGCTTTACTTATGCAGCCAGCAGTTCGACTTATGGTGATCATCCCGCATTGCCAAAAGTGGAAGAAAATATTGGTAATCCGCTTTCACCCTACGCAGTGACGAAGTACGTCAATGAGTTATACGCAGACGTATTTGCGAAAACTTATGGGTTTAAAACAATTGGCTTACGTTACTTTAACGTGTTTGGTCAACGCCAAGATCCGAAAGGCGCTTACGCAGCAGTGATCCCGAAATGGACATCATCAATGATTGCTGGTGAAGATGTGTTTATTAACGGTGATGGTGAAACCAGTCGAGATTTCTGTTTTATTCAAAATGTTGTGCAAGCGAATATTTTAGCTGCGACAACGCAAAGTGATGAAGCAAAAAATCAGGTCTATAATGTTGCACTAGGTGACCGCACGACGCTGAATGAGTTATATCTTGCTATTCAGGCAGCGCTTGCGACAAATGATGTGAACTTTGAGCGTGATCCTGTTTACCGTGAGTTCCGTGCAGGTGATGTACGTCATTCACAAGCGAGCATTGCCAAAATTGAGCAAGGCTTGGGTTATGCGCCACAGTTTAAAATTGCTGAAGGCATTCAACTTGCAATGCGTTGGTACGTAAACAACTTAAAATGATATTGAACAGATGATTGCGAAACTGTTCGCAAAATATCAGTCGATTGGGCTGATTACCTTAAGTTTACTGGCAGGTGCGATAATGACATTTATCGCACTTCCTGTTTTAACACGCCTATATTCTGTTGCTGATTTTGGCGCGTATGGCATTGCTTTGGCGATTGTCAGTGTACTTTCAACAGTAGCCAATATGCGTTTGGATCAAGCGTTGTTGGTCGCTGACGAACAAGATAAAAAAAGTCTGATTTTTGAAGGGGCTGCATTCTCAACTGCGATTGCTGTCATTAGCGGCATCGTCATCAGTGCAATTTTAAATGTTGAAATGGCAGGGGCAGTTGCTACAGGTGTGCTTGCCAATACCCTGATTCAAAGTCTGTATAATTATCAGTTTTCAGCACATCAAGAATATTTCTGCGCAGGCTTAAATATTTTTAGAAGTGCTATTGTGGTAGCGGTTCAACTGTCCTTACCGCTCGTGATGCAAATTAGCTTGGTGAACAGTTATAACCTCAGCTCGGTCATTATGATTGTGGCGGTGCTGATTTATTTAGTGAAGCATCAGCTCTATCAAGTGAGTTGGCAGGCATTTAAACATTACAAAGATTTTATTTATGCCAATACATCACATGCCTTGCTGAATAGTTTTTCACATAATTTGCCTTACTATGTGGTGTCGCATTTTGTTGGTGTGCAGGCGATGGGCTTTTATGCCATTGTCGAGCGGACTTTGCGTGTTCCGATTAATCTAATCTCACAAACTTTGCGTCAGTTTTTTATTCGCAAATTTAAAGATGCGGATTCAAGTCAAAATGCGTTAAAAGCCAGTGTGCTACTGAGTTTAGTTTCACTGCCATTATTTGCCTTGGTCTTTGTATTGCCTGAATCTTTATATTTATGGGTTTTTGGCAGTGAATGGGTGGGTATTTCGAGTTATTTCCAAATTTTAGCTTTGGGTTATTGGGCGATTTTCTGTAATCCACCAAGCTCCGCTTTTTTGATTGCTAAGCGTAACAGCCAAGTGCTATTCAAGTTGCAAATCGTTGAACTCATGATTAAGTTCGCTTTATTTGCAGGCTTCTATGCAGTCTTTGCTGATAAAGTGTATATGTTACTTGCGGTACCTGTAGCATTAATTTTCTATAACTTTGCCATTTTGTATGTAGTGTGGAGAAACAAAAACTGATGTTTTTTAAAATCTTAAAATACATGAATTGGTTTACTTCACAGTGCCGTAAAGTGATGTACAACATGGCATTTGGCACACAATTCCGTTACTTCGGCAAAGCCTGTACCCTAGAGATTAATGGCCAAGTGAAGATCGGCAAGAATGTCTATATTGGCGATCATGTCAGTTTAATTGTCGAGCAAGGTGCGATTTTAGAAATTGCAGATAACAGTTTTATTGGTGAAAGCTGTTATATCAAATGCTTTGGTGGTAAGGTGTCGATTGGTCAAGATGTCAGCATTAATTCCAAATCGTATATCAATGGCTGTGGTGGTATCACGATTGGTGATAACACCCGTATTGGTACGCAAAGTATTTTGATTGCCAGCAATCATAAATTTGGTGAACCTGATCTGTTGGTGAAAGATGCGATTACTAAACAAGGCGTCAGTTTAGGGCAAAATATTTGGCTAGGTGCACGGGTTACAGTACTGGATGGTGTAACTATTGCCGATGATAGCGTGATTGGCGCTTGTAGTTTGGCGTCTAAATCTTTGTCTGAATCAGGGGTGTATGTCGGTATTCCGGCCAAAAAAATCAAATCCGTATAAACGGCTATGCATATCGTAAAACATATTTTCAGCGTAAAATATTCAGCTTAATTTTCTCCCTTTTGATTTTCTGATCCTGACATAGGTCATGCGTATGGCATTTATGGTTTCTGCTTTTCGACAGCTGTTTGATCTTGCTTATTTTATGGCAAAGGGCAGTGTGGCATATGCACGTAAAAAGGGGGTGAAAATTGGTGAAAACTGCCGAATTTATATTAAAAATTGGGGCTCAGAACCGTTTTTAATCTCAATTGGTGATCATGTCACGGTGACTTCAGGGGTGAAATTTATTACTCATGATGGCAGTACCTGTTTAGTCAAAGATGAGCAAGGGAAGCGCTATCAACGCTTTGCCCCGATTCAAGTGGGTTCGCATGTCTTTATAGGTGTGAATAGCATTATTATGCCGGGCGTGAGCATTGGCTCAAATGTCGTGATTGGTGCAGGTTCGGTGGTGACCAAAGATATTCCTGACCATAGCGTGGCGATTGGTGTACCTGCCAAAGTGGTGAGCAGTTTTGATGACTTCCAATCCAAAATTCAAAGCATCTGTGCCAGTGATAGCGACTTGGTTGGCATCACCGATTACCGTGCCCGTGTGGAACGCGCCATGGCGATTCAAGCCTCAAAAAACCATCTTTAATATTCTCCCATTTCATAAAGTTTAGGTCTGCATATGTTGAATAGAGTCATGTTCTTTTTGCCAAGCTTGGGCGGTGGCGGTGCAGAACGTACGGTCATTCAACTGGCGAACAGTTTTGCTGAACAAGGGCTTAAGATTCATTTAGGTGTATGTGACCTGAATGGCGATAAAGCCAAGCTGTTACCCGAAGTGAGTTCTAAAATTGAATTGGTCAATTTTAATTGCGGTCGCGTGATGAATAGCATCACGCCTTTAAAAATAAAAATGAAAGCTGAGCAATATGATTGCTTAGTGGCAACACAAACCCATACCAATATTGTGGCAGGGATTGCGAAAAAACTCGCAGGTGTTAAAACGCGATTAATCTTCCGTGAAGTATCGACACCGTCAAAAAATATGAAGTTGCAAGGTGTGGCTAAATTTGTGCTGAAAATTTTGGTGAATTGGACCTATCCCATGGCACAGCAAGTGGTCTGTGTTTCTAAAGGGAGTGAAGCCGATTTTCGTGAATATTATGCCTATAAAAATAATAATCTGAGTACCATTTATAACCCAGTATTGGACGATGCCTATTTTGAAAAACTCAAAGCGCCAGTCACACATCGCTTTTTTAATAATGATCACAAAGTGATTTTGGCAGTGGGGCGTCTCACTGAAGCAAAGAACTTTGGTTTTCTGATTCGTTCCTTTAAAGCCTTGCATAATCAGCATCCTGAAACCCGATTACTGATTTTAGGTGAAGGCGAATTACGTGCTGAGTTTGAGGCTCTAGTAGCCGAGTTGGGTTTAAACGATGTGGTGGATTTACCGGGCTTTGATGCTAATCCATACGCTTATTTTAAATATGCATCGCTGTTTGTTTTAAGTTCCAATTGGGAAGGTTTGCCTGGAGTACTCATTCAGGCGTTGGCTTCAAAAGTAAAAGTGGTCAGTACCAACTGCCCAAGCGGTCCGATGGAAATTCTAGAAAACTCCGAGTTTGGTTTATTGGTCGAATGCAATGATCAGGCAGGGTTAACTCAAGCTATGCAACAGGCGATTTTTGCCGATTATGTGCAATATCAAGAAGCTGATTTTGAATCACATATTCAACAGTTTCATAAGCAAACCGTACTCAAGCAGTATTTGCGAATGATGGAGTCGGCAGCATGAGCAAACCGTTGATGGTACATGTGATCACCAACTTTGCAGGCGTGGGCGGTGCAGAGATGATGCTGGCACGTTTGATCCAATGCACAGAGCAGCAGTATGAACATGTGATCATTGCATTGATGAAAACCTCTGAGGTTTATCAAAGTACTTTAGATAGCTGTCAGGCGCATTATGCGCTGGGTTGGAATGGTATAAATACGCTGGGCATCATTCAAAAACTGCGTGGTTTACTCAAACAACTGCAACCTAAAACCGTGCAATGTTGGATGTACCATGCCAATGTGTTGACCAGTCTCAGTGTCATTGGTTTAGCGAAAAAACCAAAAGTTGTGTGGGGCATTCATCATTCGCTTGCTTCTCCTAAAGAGGAATCCATCAGTACCAAGATTGCGTTGGGCATAAGCAAAATACTGTCACAGCAAGCCAGTGCTATTATTTATTGTGCGCATTCGTCCATGCAACAGCATCATGCGTTCGGCTTTAAAAATGGCAATAGCCAAGTGATTGCCAATGGTGTTTTTCTCGATAAGTTTCAGCCGAATTTACAGTTAAAGGAACCAACGGTGATTGGTTTTGCAGGACGTTATCATACCGCCAAAGGTTATCCATACTTATTTGAAACCATGGGTTTGCTGAAAGATAAAAACATCATCTTTAAAATTGCTGGCAGCGGCGCGAGTTTAGAAAATCCCGAAGTCAAAGCTTTGTTTGAGCTGCATCAGTTAGATGCTCGAAAAGTGCATTTGCTTGATCAAATCTCGGACATGCCTGCTTTTTATCAATCGATAGATGTATTTCTAATGACTTCAATCACCGAAGGTTTTCCGAATGTTTTGGTAGAAGCGATGGCCTCAGGTTTACCCTGTATTAGTACCGACGTGGGCGATACCAAATATATTGTGCAGGATTTAGGACGGATTGTTCCGCCACGTAATGCGCAAGCTTTGGCACAAGCAATTTTAAAATATGTGCAGCAAAGCAATGATGAAAAATTGCAGTTGAAACAAGCCGTGCGAGAGCGCGTAGAAGCGTATTTTAGTATTGAGCAAGTGAGTCGGCAATATATGCAAGTTTGGGAGCAAAGCCGTTGAAATTTCTAATGATCAGCAGTTTTCTGCCTTCGGTTTTAAATTTCCGCGGGAAACTGCTGGAAGCCATTCATGCGCAAGGTTATGAAATTCACATCATGGCGCCTGAGTTTGCATCATTTCCTGAAGAACAGCAAAAACTGCAAGCCCTTGGCTATCATCTGCATGAAATTCCCATGCAGCGCACAGGCACTAATCCGCTGGCGGATTTAAAACTGTTAAAACATATCTATCGGCAAATTCGTCAAATTCAGCCTGAGTATGTGCTGTCCTATACTATTAAACCGGTCATTTACGGTACCTTGGCGGCTTGGCTTGCGAAAGTACCGCATCGTTTTGCCTTAATTACAGGTTTGGGCTATGCCTTTCAAAATGTGGAATCTGGCAAGCGTAGTCTGTTTCAAAAGCTGGTGCATGGCTTATATGCGCAAGCGCTCAAACGTAGCGACAAAGTCTTTTTCCAAAACCCTGATGATTTAAAGCTTTTCCAGGACATGCATTTGCTTGATGCCAATAAACCAAGCGTGGTGGTGAATGGTTCAGGGGTAAATGTACAAGACTTTGATGTCATGCCTTTACCAAAAGATGATGCAGGCGTGGTCAAAGCCTCATTCTTGCTCATTGCACGGCTTTTGGGGGATAAAGGTGTGCGTGAATATGCTGAATCGGCACGTATCATCACAGCACAATATCCTGAAGCTGAGTTTCATTTGGTCGGTTGGATTGATGATAATCCTTCGGCCATTTCGCAAGCTGAACTTGACACGTGGATTGCCGATGGTCGCCTCAAATATTGGGGTAAGCTCAGTGATGTCCGTCCTGCAATTGCGGAAAGCTCGGTCTACGTTTTGCCCTCCTACCGTGAAGGCACGCCACGTACGGTACTAGAGGCGATGGCTATGGGACGGGCGATTATTACCACCGATGCACCAGGTTGTCGTGAAACGGTATTGCACGGTGTGAATGGTTATTTGGTTGCAGTGAAATCAGTCGATGAGCTGGTGCAATGCATGCAATACTTTATTGAAGATCCAAAACTGATTGAGTATATGGGACAGCGTTCGCGAGAAATTGCGCTGAATAAATATGATGTGCATCAAGTGAATAAGCACATGATGGCTGAAATGGATATTCATTAAAGGCGATTCACCCAATTTAAGAGACGATCCAAATGACCTTAAAATATATAAAAAGTGATTTATACCGTTATACCGGCCATGTCAGTTTTAAAACCTTTTTGAAAACTTATTTTTTCAATCGTGGTTTTAATTTTTCATTTTGGCTGCGTTTAGCCAGCGCTCAAAGCGCGTGGGCAAAACTGGCCTATCCTATTTATTATTATAAAAAAAAGCAGTACGGCATTGATATTCATACCACGACTCAAATTGGCTACGGCTTGTTGATTGGGCATGGCGGGCCGTTGGTCGTTAATCCGACAACTGTGATTGGCAATAATGTGAATTTATCGCAATTTACCACCATTGGTGCAAATGGCGGTCGTCAAGCCGCAGAAATTGGCGATAATGTTTATATTGGGCCCAATGTCTGCATCATTGAGCATGTCAAAATTGGTAATAATGCCACTATAGGTGCAGGAAGCGTTGTGACAAAAGATATTCCTGAAAATGCAACTGCGGTAGGAAACTACGCGAAAGTGATCAGCATGAATAATCCGGGTCATGCAGTTAATCGTCGTTGGACAGATTTCTAAAAGGCTATATGGTTTGGCAGCGTTTAGAATGAGGAATATTTGAGTCCCTTTGACCGTTGAAATATTTTACAAATCTGATGGCTTTGGACAGGGTATAATCATTGCTATAAATGGATACTATTTCCTCATCTTTATCTAACCTCAAGAGTGAACCATGTTAAAGCGCTTATTGGATATTGTGATTGCATCATCTGCGCTAGTGCTGCTGTCTCCTGTATATGCTTTTGTGGCCTATAAGGTGCGAAAAAATTTGGGTTCACCCGTGTTGTTCCGTCAGGTGCGTCCGGGGCTAAATGGCAAACCTTTTGAAATGATAAAATTCCGCAGTATGAAAGATGCGGTTGATGCACAAGGTCATTCCTTGCCCGACAGTGAGCGTTTAACACCCTTTGGTCAAATGCTGCGTTCCAGCAGTTTGGATGAAATGCCCGAACTGTGGAACGTAATTAAAGGTGAGATGAGTATCGTGGGACCACGCCCGTTATTGATGGAATATTTGCCTTTATATAATAGCGAGCAAGCCAAACGCCATGATGTACGTCCCGGCATCACGGGCTATGCGCAGGTGAATGGACGTAATGCCATCTCATGGGAAAAGAAGTTTGAACTCGACACATGGTATGTCAACAATCAGTCCTTGTGGCTCGACTTTAAAATCATGCTGAAAACCGTCAAAAAAGTACTCGCGAAAGATGATATTAGTGCCGAAGGTGATGTCACGATGCATAAATTCACAGGCAGCAAACATGACTAAGCTTTATGCCGTATATGGTGCTTCGGGGTGTGGACGTAGTTTGATGCCTGTAGCACGTCAACAATTAGCACGTCAGCAAGAGCCTGCTGAAATTGTGTTTATTGATGATGCTTTGACTGAAATTACCATAGTGAATGGTCATCGTGCCATGAACTACCCACAATTTAAAGCGGAGCCTGTATCTTTCAAAGCGGTACTGATTGCAATTGCCAATAGTCAAGTACGTGAAAAAATTGCGCTGAAACTGGAGCAAGATGGTCTTCCATTGTGGTCAGTGCAGGCAGATAATACGCTGCTGATGGATACGGTAGAACTTGGCGCAGGTGCTGCGTTGAGCCCTTTTGTCACGATGACATCCAATATTAAAATTGGCAAATGTTTTCATGCCAACTTATATAGTTATGTCGAGCATGATTGCGTGATTGGGGATTTCGTTACTTTTGCACCAGGCGTAAAATGCAACGGCAATATTCATATTCAAGACCATGCTTATATTGGCGCAGGTGCCGTGATTAAACAAGGCACACCTGCGCAACCTTTGGTGATTGGTCGTGGTGCTGTGGTGGGTATGGGCGCTGTGGTGACCAAAAGCGTACCTGCGGGTGTAACAGTGGTGGGAAATCCTGCCCGTATACTGACCAGTAAATGATAAATTTAGGAAAAACTCATGTTAAACACTGCATTTGAACCGTGGCCAAGTTTCACCTCAGCTGAAGCCGATGCGGTGTCAAAGGTCCTTTTATCCAATAAAGTCAATTATTGGACAGGACAAGAGTGCCGTGAGTTTGAAAAAGAATTTGCAGCATTTGCACAGACGCAGTATGCCGTGGCTGTAGCGAATGGCACAGTCGCACTGGATTTGGCCTTAAAAGCCCTTGGCATTGGCACAGGCGATGATGTGATCGTCACTTCACGGACATTTCTTGCATCTGCCAGTTCAATTGTGACGGCTGGTGCCAATCCTGTTTTTGCCGATGTTGAACTGGATTCACAGAATATTTCACGCCGTACGATTGAAGCTGTGCTTACTCCGAAAACCAAAGCCATTATTTGTGTGCATTTGGCGGGTTGGATGTGTGATATGGATCCGATCATGCAGTTGGCTGAGGAAAAAGGGATTTGGGTCATAGAAGACTGTGCCCAAGCCCATGGTGCATTCTATAAAGGTCAATCCGCAGGTTCAATCGGGCATATTGGCGCATGGTCATTTTGTCAAGACAAGATCATGACCACGGGTGGTGAAGGCGGTATGGTTATCACCAATGATGAAAATTTATGGAAAAAAATGTGGTCATATAAAGACCACGGTAAAAACTTTGACAGCATTTATAACAAACAGCACCCGCCTGGCTTTCGTTGGTTACATGACAGCTTTGGCACCAACTGGCGCATGATGGAAATGCAGGCTGTTATCGGACGTTTACAACTCCAAAAAATGCCAGAATGGACGCAAGTGCGTAATGCGCATATGCGTCGCGTTTTAGCAAGTTTTGAAAATAACCCTTATTTTACTGTGGCAATGCCACCTGCGAATTATGTTCATGCGGCATATAAGGCTTATGTCCAAGTGAATACAGCACAATTGCCAGAAGGTTGGTCGCGTGATCGCATTATGGCGGAAATTAATGCACTGGGTGTGCCATGCTTTAGTGGTTCATGTTCAGAAGTGTATTTAGAAAAAGCCTTTGATGGAACACCATGGCGACCTGAGCAACGATTGGTCAATGCCAAAAGCTTGGGGGACAGCAGTTTAATGTTCTTGGTACATCCGACTTTGTCCGACAGCAACATGCAAAAAACGGTGGATAGTATCCAACAGGTGATCTCACAAATCTCCATGTGAAACAGCGTATAATTTGCCATGCAATTTTTTGCCTTCATCTAGCCCTTTGAGTCCATCGTGAAAGACATTATCCGAGTTATTGCATCATTACCGCGCCGCCAAAAACAAGTTGTTTTAGTGGTCATGGATATCTGTGTCCTGCCTTTGATGATGTGGCTGGTTTATGCCATTCGACTAGCCAAACCAAATGTTCCGGTGATGGAAGGTTTAGATTTTTGGTATCTGTATGTCGGTGTCATTGGTGTCGCAATTTTTGCCTTACTCGGTATTTATAGTGCGATTGTGCGCTCCTTCAATGAAGATTATTTGCTACGGATCTCGATCGCGACATTTATCCAAATTGTTGGTTTATATGCAGTTAAGAAGCTCGGTTTAGCTTTTATTCCCATGAGCATTCCACTCATGTACGGCTTTGTGCTGTTTTCTTGGATGTGGTGGAGCCGTGCTGTAATTCGCTATGCCACACTGCGTACTTTTGTGAAAAAGCAAAACCGTAAGCGTGTCGCGATTTATGGTGCAGGGCTTGCGGGGCAGCAAATTGCGGCCGCATTATATCGCTCTGATGACTATTTGCCCGTCTGTTTTATTGATGATAAAGCTTCGTTACAAGGGCAGTCTTTAAGCGGACTAAAAATCTTTTCACCGAAAAGGGCGCTTACCGCATTTCGTAAGTTTCACATCGAAGAAATATTACTGGCTATGCCATCTGTAAGTCGTGCACGTAAAAAAGCAATTATTGAGTCTTTTGAACCGTCTAATGTCAAAATTATGGAACTGCCTGGTGTCACCCAATTGGTAGGTGGCCGCGTTCAAGTCTCTGACATCAGAGAAGTTGACATTATTGACTTACTAGGGCGTGATCCAGTACCACCAAAGTTAGCGCTTTTAGAAAAAAATATTAAAAATAAAGTGGTGATGGTAACTGGTGCAGGTGGATCAATTGGTTCAGAACTTTGCCGTCAGATCGTGAAGCATCAACCCAAATGCCTTGTTTTATTTGAAATGTCTGAATTTGCACTGTATTCCATTGATCGCGAATTACAAAACGCCGGTGTAGAAGTAGTGCCTATACTAGGTTCTGTGACTCACCAAATAAAGTTGGAACGTATATTGCAACAGCATGCTGTGCAAACGGTTTACCATGCAGCAGCTTATAAGCATGTGCCCTTGGTTGAGGCCAACCCGTTTGAAGGGATCTATAATACTTCAATTGGTACGGCCCGTAGTGTTGATGCCGCTGTGGCTCAAGGGGTAGAAACCTTTGTCTTGATTTCTACGGACAAAGCTGTACGTCCAACCAATGTCATGGGTGCATCGAAACGGATGGCCGAATTATATTGTCAAGGTTTAGCTGCCACAAAACCGCAAACACAAATCAGTATAGTTCGTTTTGGTAATGTATTAGGTTCATCAGGTTCTGTCGTTCCTTTGTTTAAAAAACAGATTGAAAAAGGTGGACCTGTTACAGTAACGCATTCTGAGGTGACTCGTTATTTTATGACCATTCCTGAGGCTGCGCAGTTGGTGATTCAGGCGGGGGCAATGGGAACAGGCGGAGATGTTTTTCTACTGGATATGGGTGAACCCGTTAAAATTGTTGATTTGGCTAAACAGATGATTCGTCTAAGTGGCTTTAAACCTATAGATGAAAAAGGCTTAGGGGATATTGCACTTCAGTTTACTGGACTGCGTCCAGGTGAAAAACTATATGAAGAGCTACTCATCGAATCTGAAAATGTTAGCAAAACTGACCATGAACGAATTTTAAAATCGTATGAGCATTTTTATTTTTTTGATCAAATTAACAGCGTATTTTTGCAGTTATCTGATTTATCTGAACAAGGAGATAATCAGGCAAAAATTAAAAATATCTTACAAACCTATGTAGAGGGTTACAAAACCAAAGATTTGCACAAGAATTGATATATTTTATTGATGTTAATTTGATAAAGCCTAACGTGTTCAATTAAACTATTTATACAATTCATTCACATATTTTGAATAAAATACTGAAATAGTTTTAGAATAAAAGACACATCTTATTTATCTATAAACGACCTAAAATTATTTTGCTATCAATCAATTTAAATTAAGAGCAGGAAAATATGAAATTATTGGTAACAGGCGGTGCTGGTTTTATTGGTTCAGCAGTCGTTCGCCATATTATTCAAAATACACCCCATCAGGTACTCAATGTCGATAAACTCACTTATGCGGGTAATTTAGAATCGTTGGCATTGGTTGAAAATAATGAGCGTTATCAATTTTCCCAAACTGATATTTGTGATCGCATTGCATTAGATCAATTATTTGAAAGTTTTCAACCAGATGCTGTGATGCATTTGGCTGCTGAATCGCATGTTGACCGTTCAATTACAGGCCCTGCTGCATTTGTTGAAACCAATATTATTGGAACATACCAGTTGTTGGAGGCTGCTCGTCATTATTGGAACGGTTTAAGCGAAGATAAAAAGCAAACATTTCGTTTCCACCACATTTCAACGGATGAGGTTTATGGTGACTTAGAAGGTACAGATGACTTGTTCCTTGAGACAACACCGTATGCTCCAAGTTCACCATATTCAGCAAGTAAGGCTAGTTCAGATCATTTGGTTCGTGCATGGCACCGAACTTATGGTTTACCTGTCGTTTTAACCAATTGCTCTAACAATTATGGCCCTTATCATTTCCCAGAAAAGCTGATTCCATTAATTATTTTGAATGCCCTCAATGGCAAAGCATTACCTGTATATGGCAATGGACACCAAATTCGTGATTGGCTATTTGTAGAAGACCATGCACGTGCTTTATATAAAGTGGTCACTGAGGCTGCTGTTGGTGAAACTTATAATATTGGCGGTCATAACGAACAAAAGAATATTGATGTTGTTAAAGCCATTTGCACATTGTTAGAAGAACTTGCACCAAATAAACCAAATGGTGTGACTCGTTATGAAGACTTGATTACTTATGTGACAGATCGCCCTGGTCACGATTTACGCTATGCAATTGATGCAAGCAAAATTCAAAAAGACCTTGGTTGGGTGCCTGAAGAAAGTTTTGAAACGGGTTTAAGAAAAACCGTTGAGTGGTATTTGAATAACCAAGCGTGGGTTCAACATATCCAAAGTGGTGAATATCAAAATTGGATCAATCAACAGTATCAGGTTGCAGAAGAAACAAATTAAGTTGCGTAATACTATGAAAATACTGTTGTTAGGAAAAAATGGCCAAGTGGGGTGGGAGTTACAGCGTGCACTCCAACCACTTGGAGAGGTGATTGCTTTAGATCGTCAAACAAACCCTGAGGGTTGGTGTGGTGATGTTGCAAACTTTGCAGAAATCTCAAAAGCCTTTGAACAAATTCGCCCAGATATTGTTGTGAATGCAAGCGCTTATACCGCTGTAGATAAGGCTGAATCTGATGCTGAACAGGCACATCTTATCAATGCTTTAGCGGTTAAACATTTGGCTGAGGAATGTCAAAAGCATAGTGCATTGTTGATTCATTATTCAACAGACTATGTGTTTGATGGCACAGGTGTTTTGGCATGGAAAGAGGATGACCAAACAGCCCCAGTTAATTTGTATGGTCTAACTAAACGAGAAGGTGAGCTTGCTTTAGAGCAAAGCGGAGTTTCATTTCTAAATTTCCGTACCTGTTGGGTCTATGCGGCGCGAGGAAATAATTTCATTAAGACCATGCTCAAATTGGCGCAAATGAAAGAAGAGCTGAATATCATCCAAGATCAAGTTGGTGTACCTACTGGGGCAGCACTGATTGCAGATGTCACGGCTCAAGCTATTCGCTATTATACTTTACAGTCGGATGAACAAAAAATACTGCTGCACGGTCATTACCATTTAGCGCCTACAGGCGAAACAACATGGTATGACTATGCTCAATTTGTGTTTGCGCAGGCACGTGAACATAATCAACCGTTGATCTTAAAACAAGTGAATCCCATAGAAACACAAGCTTACCCAACACCAGCAAAGCGCCCTTTAAATTCACGTTTAAATACAGATAAGTTACAACAAAATTTTAAATTACACCTGCCACATTGGCAGCAAGGTGTAGCACAAGTATTAGAGGAACTTCTTCCATGAGTCAAATAAAACGCAAAGGCATTATTCTTGCGGGTGGGTCAGGCACACGTTTGTATCCAATTACTATGGGAACGTCAAAACAGTTACTCCCAATTTATGATAAGCCTATGATTTATTATCCTTTGTCAGTTCTGATGCTGGCAGGGATTAATGAAATTTTGATTATTTCGACACCAGAAGATTTACCTAATTTTGAAAAACTTTTAGGTACAGGTGAAGAGCTCGGAATTAAACTTTCTTATAAAGTCCAACCTTCACCAGATGGTCTTGCTCAAGCCTTTATTTTAGGGGAAGAGTTTATTGGTGAGGATAATGTTTGTCTGATTTTGGGCGATAACATTTTCTATGGTCAACACTTTAGTGATCAACTCAAACGTGCTGCGTCACAAGTTAGTGGTGCAACAGTCTTTGGCTATTATGTAAATGATCCTGAACGTTTTGGTGTGGTTGACTTTGATGCGGAAGGAAAGGCTCTCAGTATTGAAGAAAAGCCTGAACAACCAAAATCAAACTACGCGGTGACGGGATTATATTTCTATGACAACAAAGTCGTTGAAATTGCTAAAAATATTCAGCCATCGCACCGTGGTGAGTTGGAAATTACGGATGTAAATAACCTTTATTTACAGCAAAATGAGTTGAATGTTGAAGTGCTTGGTCGTGGTTTTGCGTGGTTAGACACAGGTACGCATGACTCATTGCTCGAAGCAAGTCAGTTTGTACAAACCATTGAACACCGTCAGGGTTTGAAAGTGGCGAGTTTGGAAGAAATTTCTTTCAACAATGGATGGATCAATGCCGATCAGCTCAAAGCGCGTGGCGAGTTCTTTAAAAAGACAGGTTATGGTCAGTACTTGCTGAAACTATATAAAGAGCGTCAAGCATAAATATAGTGCCATAAAAAACTAGATAAAACTGAGTGATACGAATGAATATTATTGAAACAAAAATTAATGGCCTACTTATACTTGAACCACGCGTGTTTGGAGATGACCGTGGTTGGTTTATGGAAAGCTTTAACCAAAAAAACTTTGAACAAGCTTTAACAGAGCGCGGTCTTGAGGTTCCAAATTTTGTTCAGGATAATCATTCGTACTCTCAAAAAGGTGTACTGAGAGGGTTGCATTACCAGTTGAATCCACATGCTCAGGGCAAATTGGTACGTGTAGTACAAGGCCGTGCTTGGGATGTGGCTGTTGATATTCGCCAAGGTTCTCCTACATTTGGTCAATGGGTCGGTGTAGAACTTACTGGCGAAAACCATAAGCAGTTCTGGATTCCAGCAGGTTTTGCACACGGTTTCGTGGCTCTTGAGGATAATACGCAGTTCTTATATAAAACAACGAACTATTACTCTAAAGAATGTGAGTGCTCTATTGTTTGGGATGATGAAACCATTAACATTGAATGGCCAATTGAGCATGGACTTGAGCTGAAATTAACAGATAAAGATAAATACGCATTGAGTTTAAAGCAGGCTATATTAGAAAATAAAATTTTTTAATCTAGCTAGATGAAATATTGTATAGAAATTAAGTCGGTACAAAATTATAAACCATGAAACTATTTTCTTTATTAAAAGGCCGGCTTTTTTCTAATTCGCTTTGGATGATATCTGAAAAAATTATCTCAATCTTTGGGCTAATCTTTGTGACATCATTTGTTGCTAAATATATAGGTCCTGAAAATTTTGGGAAGCTTACATTTGCTGGATCTTTGTTTGCAATTGTCCAAACAATTTCTCTTTTTGGCTCTGAAAGTGTTATTTTCCAAAAAACAAGTAAAGATCCCAAAATGGGGATTAAAATTATTGCAGCCACAAGGATTATACGGAATATATTATTCTTAATAAGTAGCTCGATATTACTAACATACTTATATTTTTCTGTTGATTTACTTACTTTTATTTTTTCAGTTGCGTCTTGTATTGCGGTATTCTTTTCATTACATGATGTTTTTAATATATATTTCAATGCTGTCTTAGAGTCAAAAATAAATGCATTTTGTAACGTCATCGGTATTATCATATCTTTGATTTTGCGTTATATCATCGCGGTACTAGAATTAAATGTAGAATATTTGGTAATACCAATTATTGCTGTTGCGCTTATTCCTTTTCTTCTCCGAAGAGTAATATTTTATAAGCGAGTAAAACAAAAGAATGTTTTGCTCGACTCTAAAGATAAAAGATACAGATCTTATATGATGCATGTGGGATCTAAACTAGTTTTTTATAGTTTATCGGTAGCAATTTTTACTAAAACCTCGCAAATATTTTTAGGTTTAAAGTCGGCTTACGATTTAGGTATTTACACTGTAGCGGCCACACTGGGAACAAGTTTTTATTTTGTACTGGTTGCTCTAATCTCTTCTTTTATGACAGATATTTATCAAGAAAAGTCATTGGAAGAGTCTCAAAAGAAAGTTGCTCGATTAAATGCATTGGTCATATTTATTAGCATAGGTGCATTTGTCTTTTTCTTGCTCTTTGGGCAGTGGATTATCAAAGTATTGTATGGCGAACAGTTTCAACAGGCGGCACAGATCATCTTGTGTATGGTCGTTGTTTGTTTATTCTCTGGTTTATCAACAGTTGCTGAAAAGTACCTATTAAAATTCAATGCTTATTCATATCTACAAAAGAAAACAAACGTTTTGGTTGTATTTAATATTGTGCTGGCATTTTTAATCATTCAAGTATATGGAGTATATGGCGCCGTATTTGCCATACTTGTTACTGAAATTCTTTCGACTACCGTTTTTAATTATTTCTTTAAAAACAATATCATTTTTGATACCCATAGACGAATTTTCCTCAGTTCAACCTATAAGAAAGCAGGTGCATAGTGAAGTTGAGTTTAATTGTACCTGTTTATAAGGTACAAGATTACATACAGGAGTGTCTTTTAAGCATAGTAAGACAGCTCCCAAGTGATGTTGAAGTTATTATTATAAATGACGGCTCTCCTGATGATTCGATGTGCATAGTCGAGCAGGTTCTTAGAGGCCTTTCTGAAAATCAGCAAAAACAGTTCGTCATACTTAATCAATCAAATCAAGGACAGAGTGTCGCAAGGAATAATGCAATCAAAATTGCGAAGGGAAGATATATAGGCTTTCTTGATTCCGATGACTATATTGCAGATAATTACTTTGAAACAATTTTGACTCACATTGAACAACAGCCAAACGTAGATTTATTTAGTTTCTCAGCGATTCATTTTGAAGATGTTAGCAATAAACAACTAGGAATATTAGGGGATCAATTACCAGAAGGCTTGTTTAAGAATGATCATATTTTTTTAAAAAAAGTATTTGAAGAATGTTCATGGCAATCTTGGAGTCGGATTGTTAAAGCAGAAATCATGCAAAAGAATCTTTTTCCTGAAAACATCCTGCTTGAAGATGTGCAAGTCTTTTCGAAGATATATCTTGAAGATATTACTATATACCACATTAACAAATCATTGGTGCACTATAGACAAAGAACGACAAGTTCAGTTGCGAAGGCAAATCAGAAACTAATTGATGGCTACAAAAAAGCTATTTTGTTTTTGGAAAAGTACGATAACAGTAAAGCTGATATTGTAAAATTAAGCTTAGTAAAGCTTAAAGTTGATTACCTAGTCCACTGCTTTACATTCTATGGAGTAAATGCATTTTTTAAAGAAATGATTAAATATCATGCTTTTACAGATCGAAAAGTACTTTTTCCAGTGATATATACCATTGGGCGCCATATTAGCAAGTTGGTTAAATTATAGTCGTATGTTCATAAAACTAATTAAAGATATTTTTTTCTTTCTTAAAGCTTTAATCCGCTTCATTTTTGGTATGCCTAAAATTGAGGAAAAATGGATTTTCCCAATTAGCATGACAACGCCCGAACAAACAAAAGAGAACATTGTCCCAAAAATTATCTGGATGTATTGGGATGGAAATAAAGGAAATGCTTTAGTCGATTTATGTATATCAAACACTAAAACAGTATGTAATGACTTTGATGTTAGGGTTTTAAATAATCAGACTATTTCAGCGTATATTGAATTACCAGTATTTAATGAGGAACTTCCTATCGCTGTCAAAGCGGATTATATTCGACTTGCACTGTTGAAAAAATATGGAGGCATATGGATGGATGCTAGTATTTTTTTAACAGAAAACTTAAATTGGGTTTTAGAAAAGATCTCAAATAACTCGACTTTTGTTTTTTATTCAGACCATTGTACAACTGATTATACAAACCCAATTGTTGAGAATTGGTTTATAGCAACAACAAAAGATAATGAATTTATTAATGATTGGTTTGCTGAGTTTCAAAAATGTATTTTTGACAGTAATCCTACTCAATATTATAAAAATTATGCTCAAGATCGAGATGTTATACAAAACATACCAAATACAGATTATTTGATGTGCTATATAGCGGCAGCAATTATTCGAAAAAGGAAAAATTATAATGTAGTTACTTTGAATTCAGGATCTCAAGGGCATTACTATAATTATGCTTTATATTCGAATGGATTTTTTATTGCACTTAAACTTTTGTTGGCGAATAAGAAATATATTTATAATCCACGGTTAATAAAATTTACAAATGAAACTCGTGAATTTGCTAATAAATTTATTGAAAATAGATTTTTTAGAGATAAATCCATTTTAGGGTCTAGTATTAAATCTAGAAATGAAATTAGTTTGGGTGGTTAGTATATGCTAGCAAATATGAATACATCACAGAATTTTACAATATCTAAAAATAAAACATTAATTGTTTTATGTATATCTATTTTGTTGGTCAGTACAATTTTTGGAAGTTTAAAATTTTTACCTTTAGTCTTGCTTTTTTTATATAAGGAAATATTTAAAAATATAACTTCATTATTTGTATTTTTAGTATTGTCTCCATTACTATTGTTGACAAGCTTTTCAAATTTCTCATATTTTGTAGTTTTTATTTTATTTATAGTATTATTTTCATCTAAATTTCATAATTCTTCTAAAGATGTTTATCATATATATTTGAATATGATGATACCATTTTTATTGGTTTTACCTTTTTTTGCGCAGTATGAAGGAAACACATACTCAGTTCTAACTTTCGGAAACAGACTTTTCCCTGTAATACCATTAATCAATCAATCAATTAATCCTAATACAATTGCAATTATTGCTGCAGTTTGTTCAGTGTTAGCAATACTTAATAAAAGATATTATGTATTTGCTTTAGCATTTTATATTCTGTTGATAACACAATCACGAGCATCAATAGGATTCTTTTTTATTGTTTTCATGTTGTGTTCGAATTTTAGTTTAAAGAAAATTATAGCAGGACTCACAGCGACAGGGATTTTCATTTACATTATTTCATTGACTCCTATATGGGAAAGATTTAGTAATTATCAGGAGAATGGGAGACTTGAAACTTTTGCACTGTATTCACATATAATCAGTGATTCTTTCCCTTTAGGTTATCCATTGAAAGAATATCTGGAATATTCAAGTAAACAACCAGCGGGTGTTGATAACTTATATTTACTTGGTATTATTAATTTTGGTTATTTGTTTGTGTATATATGTGCTGTTTTTATATTTTATATTTTCTTAAATAAAAAAGATGAATTTTATAAAATAAGAATAGCTTTTTTCATTGGTTTTTTTAGCTTTGGCTTACTTGAGGCATCTTTCATTGGGAATTACTTCTTATGGCCAATATTTGCATTATGTTTTAACTCTTTTGGTCGAAAAAATATCAGATTATTATGATTTTGGATGAGTAGGTATATGAAACATTTAGAAAGGGTTGGAATAGTAATAATTTCTTTTAACCCTAAACTAGAGAATTTAACTTTTTTAGTTAGTCAATTATTAAATTATGCAAATATCTCAGTTTATGTCGTTGATAATGCATCTTCATTCAATGTAGATGTTGGAATTCAAGATGAAAGATTAAAACTAATTAAACTTAAAGAAAACACTGGAATAGCAAAAGCGCAGAATGAAGGAATTGAGCATGCGCTAGTAGACCAAGTAGAATATGTCTTGTTTTTTGATCAGGATAGCACTATTCCAGATAACTACTTAAATGATCTTTTAGATGATTATATAAGCTTGCAGAATCAAGGTATAAAAGTTGGTGCAATTGGACCAAGATTTATAGATGAACGTTTTGGATTTTATTATAAAACAGTAAATATGTCGAAACATGGCTTTCGAGATAAAATGGATACATCCAATATAACGGAACCATTACATTCTAGTTTACTGATATCTTCTGGCTCTCTAATTGCTATTGATACATTGAAAGTCGTAGGCAATATGAGAGAAAACTATTTTATTGATTATGTAGATACTGAATGGTGTATTCGTGCAGAAGCTATGGGTTACAAAAACTACGTTTCATCTAAAGCAGTTATGAAGCATGCTATTGGTGATAATATATTAAAGTTTAAATATTTTAATGTGCCTGTGCACTCGCCTTTTAGACGTTACTATCGTGTTAGAAATGCATTTTACATGGCAAAAGAAAGCCACGTACCAACTTTGTTAGTGCTACGGGAAATGTTATTTAACTTTATTCATCAAGCCATACTTGTCACATTTGAAAAGCAAAAAATGAGCTATATAAAATCATATTTTAGAGCTATTCGTGATGGTATTTTATACTGGGTAAAATAATTTTTGGAATTATGAAATGTCTAAAAAAGTTTCTTTTGTAATATTAACTTGGAAACGTGCAAATATGTTAAAAATTTGCGTTCCAAAACTTATTGAATCTATTCAGAATAAAAATGATTGTGAGATCATTATTTTTGATAATGCTTCAAATGATGATACTGAAGCCTTGTTGAAAGATCTTGTTTCAGAATTTTCATCTCAGATTGATATTAAATATTATATTTCTGACAAAAATTTACGTTTACTTGCTTATAAAAAATTATTCAAAATGGCGACAGGAGATATTGTCATTGAGGTTGATGATGATGTTTTGGCATATCCTACTGCCGTTGATCAAGTTTTTATAAAATACTTTGACAATTTTAAGAATTTTGGATTTTTAGCGCTCGACGTTATTCAAAATGAACATACAAATGGTTCTAAACCTGAGTCACATCATTATACCGATGTCACCGTCAATGGTTTGACTGTGGAGAGTGGACCGACAGGTGGCTGGTGTGCTGGATTTAGGGCCAAGGATTTTAAGAAAATTTCTTGGTTGTTTAACATGATGCCTTTGACTATGAAGTCTGGCGAAGATGGAGCCTTGCAACACTTATTTAAGCTTTTTGGTAAAAAATCGGGCATTATTAAAGACCAAAAATGTTTTCATGCATCGGGTTCGTTTTATTCAAAACAGTTTGATCAATTAGAGCGTGATGTAGAAAAATATCAAGCAGCAGGGCTTGATAACTTTGTTCAGGACTATACGCAAAATAAATAATATATTCTTGAAGAAATAAAGCATTGATTAAATATGGATCAATGCTTTATGTTCATTGATAAGGTTGTTGGTTAGTCAAACTGCTGTAAGCATGTCTGATTCATTTTGTTTCGCCCTGTATCAAAAAACCACCCCCACTTATTAAAATATTGATAAGCACTCTTTAGATGAGCTTTTAATAAAGTTTTGTTCTTATGGGAGCCTTGTTCATGGAAGTGTGTAACATGAACGGAAGGGCAGTAAATCGTCCCAAATTTTTCTGCACATCGTCTAGAGAGATCGACATCTTCCATATACATAAAGAAGCGTTCGTCAAAACCACCAAGCGCGAGTAATTTCTCACTGGAAAATAACATAAAGCATCCAATGAGATTTGGGGCAAATATTGGTTTTTCTATAGAATATGTCTTGAGTAGATATTGTTGATCAAGTTTTTCTGCAAGAGCTGGAGAGAAACGACGAGCAAATAAATTCATAGGTGTAGGGAGTAGGCGTGCTCCATGTTGATCTACGCCATCGCCTTTAAAGATACGCGGTAAGTACATACCAGCATCATTTTGAGATGCAAAATCTAGCAACTTCTCAAATTGTTGAGATTCAAACTCGATATCTGGGTTACAAATCAAGAAAAAATCACTTTCTGTTGCATATTGTTGTATTGCAATATTATGACCATAACCAAAACCAAAATTACCCGCAGTTTTGATATAAACTATTTTTTCATGAGAAAAACTACCAGCCCAATTGCTTGCGTCATTATCAACTAGAATTATTTTTTGTATAGAATTTGTGTTTAATAGAGAGTCTAATGTGGGTTTTAATTCTTCATAAGAATGTTTATAAATTACTATAGATGCAAAAACTTTCATGGCACTCGATGGCTTTTTATTGGTTAATCATGGGGTGTACTTGTTTAAACTACAGCAGACCTTTTCTGAGGTAATATACATTATGTGTTAATCTCTGCAACTGTTTGTGATTGCATTCTTCTTCCATTGTACCTTCCATAATGACCAATAGCCATAGTCGTTGCTGTCCTACTCTTGTAACTTTACTTTTTTAAAATTGATGAAATGTATGAATTATGGTTTTGACTGTATCTTGCACATACTAGTGAAAACCAAAAACTGTTAAATTTTTGTAATGTTATGGGGAATGATGTTTACTCGTCTTTGACTAAGTCTTTGTCCAAAAGAGTTTTTGGTATAAAATACAGCACAGGACGCAAGTTTTGATAAGCTTGTTGACTTATGAGTCGATAGGGCTAACTTTAGTTCTTTTGGTGGGTTTCTGATAGTAATCAACCGAAAGAGTTGTCGAGTCTAATGTTTACTTGAGAAGACGTTAGCCCATAATGACTGAAATTGAAAATAAAAGCTAAGCAGAGGAAATGTATAAATAATTTTTATTTTAAAATAAATTATATTCCAATAGTTTGGTTTAAATTAGTTTGAACGATTAATTAATATTTTTAATACAATTTATTATAGGTGAAAATTGAACTATTAGTATTACTTTTAAATAAAATAAGGTCAGAATAGTTTTATCTGTGGGTTATTTTAACCTAACTATTCTTAAAGAGTAGATGGGTTTATGTTTCATTAATCCTGCGAAACAATATTATAGGCAAAAAATGGCTTCAAGGTTACACGCATCATATGTGTCAATATTACAACGTTTTTGTGATGTTGTAGCAATTTATTTGGGCTTTTACTTTATTTCTAAAATAAATAATATTCCTGTAGATAATAGAACGCTTCTAATGTTTTTGAGTGTAGTTAGTTTATTTCAGCTCATAGGTGGCTTGACTGATTTTTATCGCTCATGGCGTGGTGTTAGTCTATTTAATGAATTAATTTTTTGTCTTAAAAATATTCTACTAAGTGTTGTTTTGGTGAGTCCAGTTCTTTTTCTTCTAGGGAAAATAAATTTACAGATTGTTATATCTTACTTTATTTGTGTCGTTTTTATTATGTCTGCGCTGCGCTTTTCTATTCGATTGGCATATGCATTATTTTTTAAATATTTTATTCGCGCAAATGATGTCCTCATATTAGGTAATACAGACAAAGCGTTGAAGCTTTTTCAAGACTTAAAGCACTCAGAGTGGACAGGCTTTAACCCAATAGGTGTGTTCTCATTTAGACAGGACTATGACCGCTTTATTTATTCTGGTGGACTTGATGACGCAATGGAAATTGTTCACAAACAAAAAATTAATAAGGTTTATGTGGTGATCAATCAAGATAATATTGAACAAGCGGATCAAGTTATCAAGTCTTTAGCAGATACTACATGTTCAACAGTTATTATTCCTGAATTGTTCTCGCATGACTTTTTATACTCGCGTGTTGAGGATATTAATGGTACGCCGATCATTCCAATTATAGATACTCGTTTAACAGGTATTAATACTTTACTGAAGCGCATTGAAGATATTTGTTTTGCACTGGTTATTTTATTGTTGATTTCTCCAATTTTAATTGGTATTTCAATTGCTATTAAATTGACATCTAAAGGTCCAGTTTTCTTTAAGCAGACGCGTTATGGTTTAAATGGAAAGCCGATCTTAGTTTACAAATTTAGAAGTATGAATGTCATGGAAAATGGAACAAAAGTGACTCAGGCCATTAAAAATGACCCTCGGTTGACCCCAATAGGTGGCTTTTTAAGACGGACATCTTTAGATGAACTACCACAATTTTTTAACGTTTTATTAGGCAGTATGTCTGTTGTAGGTCCGCGTCCACATGCAGCAGCGCACAATGAAGAATATCGCAAACTGATCACTGGTTACATGCTTAGGCATAAAGTGAAACCTGGTATTACGGGCTTAGCACAGATTCGTGGATGGCGTGGGGAAACAGATACTCTGGATAAGATGGAAAAGCGTGTTGAATGTGACTTGGAATACATCCGAACTTGGAGTCTTCTATTGGATATTAAAATTATATTTTTAACGGTGTTTAAGGGTTTCATTAATAAAGCTGCATATTAAATATTTGTGTTTTCAATATTTGATACGTTTATACAAACTTTGGGTTATTTGCACTATTTTTAAACATTTTGAAATAAAAAATAGTGTAGTGTTAATAAATAATTTTTTGATGCAAAAGTGTGTTTTATGATTAAAAAAGCGATTCTTCCTGTGGCTGGACTAGGTACCCGATTCTTGCCTGCAAGTAAAGCGATTCCTAAAGAAATGGTTACTGTGGTAGACCGCCCAGCAATTGAGTATGTAGTCAAAGAAGCTGTAGCCGCTGGGGTTGAGCAAATCATTTTAGTCACACATTCATCGAAAGCATCTATAGAAAACTACTTTGATCGTAACTTTGAATTAGAAACGACATTAGAACAAAAAAAGAAGTTTGATTTACTTAAAGAAATTACCGAAATTTTACCTGAAAGTGTAAGTGTTGTTAGTGTACGCCAACCACAACCTTTAGGGCTTGGCCATGCTGTTTTATGTGCGAAGTCTATTGTTGGTGATGATGACTTTGCTGTGCTCCTGCCTGATGTCTTGGTTAAAGATAGTGATACGCGCAATGATTTAAGCTTAATGATTGAGCGTTATACTCATTCAAAAGCAGCTCAAATTATGGTGGAAGCTGTTCCAGACAGTATGGTCGACCAATATGGGATAGTCGATGTGGCTAAAACTCCTGCAGAGGGCGAAAGCATCATTATGCAGGGGATTGTAGAAAAACCAGCTATTGGGACTGCACCGTCAAATTTATCTGTTGTTGGGCGTTATGTATTGCCTGCCAAAATCATGACTTTACTAGAACAAACACCGAAAGGTGCAGGGAATGAAATTCAACTGACAGATGCGATTGCAATGTTGCAGCAGTCTGAACCTGTTGAAGCCTATCGTATGAAAGGGCGTACTTTTGACTGTGGAAGTAAAATTGGTTATTTAAAAGCCGTTTTGCACTATGGTGTTGACCATCCCAAGTTAGGTGATGAGTTTAAAGCGCTGATTAAAGAGTTAGAGTTATAAAAAAAAGAGGGATGAGCCATGAAAATCGCAATGTTTGGTACAACGCTGTATGCGGGTGTTATCTCATCATTACTTGCAGAGAGTGGACATCAGGTCTTTATTTGTAATGATTTACAAGACCATACAGCGCTATTCAATCTTAGAGACCAAGATGTAGTGCGTTCTTTGGAGAAACAGCACAAAAGTGGCTTTCTAAGCTATTGTGATTTTGCAGCCCTACCTTTAGACATAGATGCTTATTTTTTTAGTTTTAATCCAGCTCAAGAGGGGGAGGCACTTGGTGTTGCTAAGCAACTAAAAATGCGTACGATTATTCATCCTAAGTTGATGATTAATGCCTCTACGTTTGGTCTTAACGGTACTGAAAAATTAAAAGCCGTATTAACAGACGATCATTGGGTCTATTTTCCCGATATTATTCAAGAAGGTCAGGCTTTTAAAAGTGTGACGAGTGCTTCTAAGGTGATTATTGGCTGTGCTGATCAACAAGCACAGGGTCATTTAGAAGAAATGTTACGCCCAATTTTTCCCCGACCTCAGCAATATTTGTTTATGCCAGTTTTAGATGCTGAATTTACCAAACTCAGTATTTCAGGCATGTTGGCGACTCGTATCAGTTATATGAATGATTTGGCAGATGTTGCTGAAAAGTTGGGTATTGATATTGCCCATGTTCGAGATGGAATGGCAGCAGACAGTCGGATAGGTGAATCGTATTTATATTCAGGTGCAGGTTTTGGTGGTGAAAACTTTTCACATGATATTTTGACTCTATCAAATACCATCAGTAATACTGGAACAAAAAGTCAGCTGTTGGGACAAGTTTGGGATATCAATGAGCAACAAAAAGAGTTTCTTTTTCGCAAGTTGTGGAATTATTTTCATGGAAATTTAGCTGGAAAAACGATTGCGATTTGGGGGGCTGCTTTTAAGCAACATACCTCAAGTACCAGTTTCTCACCTATTCATCCGATGCTTGCCGCACTGTGGGCGCAAGGTGTGACTGTTCGTTTGCATGATCCACAGGCCTTAGAAGAAATACACACAATTTATGGTGAACGTGATAATTTAATTTTATGTGAAGATCAGTATGACGCGGTGAATCAGGCACACGGTTTATGTGTTCTAACTGCATGGAAGCAATATTGGTCACTTGATTATACGCAATTAAAACTTAAATTAGCCCATCCTTTGATTTTGGATGGACGTAATATTTATCAACCTGATTATGTTAAAAGTCAGGGTTTTGCATATATGGGAGTAGGAAGATAATGATAAATTTAACTATTTTTCCTAAAAAAACGCTAGCAACAACACTTGAACATTTACAACACTTAAGTAAAACCATTGGTCAGAAGCACTTAAATACTTTTTTTGCCGAAGATGACCAAAGATTTAAACATTTTTCTGTTCAATATGATGAAATCACTTTTGATTTTAGTAAGCATCGTGTTGATGAGTCCGTAATAAGCGCATTGATTGACTTTGCACAAGTTCGTGATCTCTCTACATGGACGAAACGTTTATTTTCAGAAGAAGAAATTAATTATACAGAGCAACGTGCAGCTATGCATTGGGCGCTTCGTTTACCGAAACATGATGAGCAGCACCCTAAATTAGCTGGGAAAGTACATGAGCAATTAGAGCGAATGTATGCATTGGTTGAGAAAATTCACGCGGGTCAGTACCGTGGTGCAACGGGTGAAGTTATACAAGATGTGGTCAATATTGGTGTGGGTGGGTCTGATCTAGGGCCATTGATGGTGAGTCATGCCCTGTCTGATTTTAAAGTCAACACATTCAAACCACTAAAAGTGCACTTCGTATCTACCATGGATGGTAGTCAGCTTTCAGATTTACTGCATCAGTTACGTCCAGAAACGACATTATTTATTATTTCATCTAAGTCTTTTGGAACAATTGATACACTCTATAATGCACAAACTGCACGTCAATGGCTTGAAAAGCAATTGGGCCAATCAGAAGCAGTGGATCAGCATCATTTTATTGGGGTATCGACTAAGCCTGAAAAAATGACAGAATGGGGTATAGCACACCAAAATCAGTTTTTGCTCTGGGACTGGGTTGGTGGGCGTTACTCTTTATGGTCATGTATTGGGTTGCCGATAGCATTAAATATTGGTGTGCAAGGGTTTAAGCGATTACTTGCAGGGGCCTATGCAATTGATGAGCATTTTCAAAATGCTCCTTTGCGCCAAAATATTCCTGTTCTTATGGCTGTTTTGGGAATATGGAATCATAACTTCCTAGAAATTCAGACTCAGGCTATTTTGCCTTATGATGGTCGTTTAAAGTATTTTTCGGCCTATTTACAACAGTTAGAGATGGAGTCGAATGGGAAGTCGATTCAGCGTAATGGTCAGAAAGTTGAGTTGGATACTTGCCCTATTGTTTGGGGTGAAGTGGGTCCAAATGCACAACATGCTTTTTATCAGTTGTTACACCAAGGTGCACATAAAGTAAGCTGTGAGTTTATTGCGCCAGTGAATCGTTATGCCGCTAACCAATTTACCTATGTAAAAAATGCCAATGCATTGATTAATCAACACCATTTAGCGTTATCAAATTGTTTGGCTCAGTCTCGTCTCTTGGCCTTTGGTAATCAGGCACTTGATGCTGAAGAGGTGGCGGGTCTAGAGAATTATCAAAAATATGAAGGTAATCAGCCAAGTACAACTATTTTGCTTAAAGAACTGAATCCTTATACCTTAGGTATGTTGGTTGCGTTGTATGAACATAAAGTATTTGTGCAATCTGTTTTGTGGAATATCAATGCTTTTGACCAATGGGGTGTTGAAAAAGGTAAACAAATTGCGAATCAAGTACTTCCAATTTTGACTGGTACAGAAAAAGATTATGTTGATTTTGATAGCTCTACCCGTGGTCTATTAGATATTTTACTTGGAAAATAAAATGGCAAAAATATTAGTCACCGGTGGGGCTGGTTATATTGGTTCACATACTTGTTTGGAATTATTGAATGCTCAACATGAAGTTGTTGTATTGGATAATTTATCAAACAGCTCTGAAGTGTCATTATCGAGAGTTCAAGTTTTAGCAAATAAAAGTTTAACTTTTATCCAAGGTGATATTCGCGATGCGCAGATTTTAGATCAGATCTTTGCACAGCATCAGATTGATGCGGTCATCCATTTTGCTGGTTTAAAAGCAGTTGGCGAAAGTCAGGTCATTCCACATGCTTACTTTGATCATAATGTTGCAGGTTCGATTAATCTTGTTCAAGCGATGATTCGTGCCAAAGTGTTTAAATTGGTCTTTAGTTCATCAGCAACAGTTTATGATGAAAAAAATATATCACCGTTAAGTGAAGATATGCCAACAGGAATGCCAAGCAATAATTATGGCTATACCAAGTTGATCGTTGAGCAAATGTTACAAAAGCTTGCCGAGTCAAACGCTACTTGGTCCATTGCCTTGCTGCGTTATTTTAATCCTGTTGGCGCCCATAAAAGTGGCCAAATTGGAGAGGATCCACATGGAATTCCAAATAATTTAATGCCATTTGTGACTCAGGTTGCCGTAGGGCGACGTGAGAAGTTGTCAATATTTGGTCATGATTACGATACCCCAGATGGTACAGGGGTGCGGGATTATATTCATGTTGTTGATTTGGCTTGTGCGCATGTCTTGGCGATTCAGAACAGGCTGAATGATACAGGTTGTCGTGTTTGGAATATTGGCACTGGCAATGGGATTTCTGTACAGCAAATCAAGGATACCTTTGAGAGAGTCAATAATGTGCATATTCCTTTTGAGTATGCGCCACGTCGGGCAGGGGATGTTGCAACAACGTTTGCTGATAATGCTCGGGCGGTTGCTGAATTAGGTTGGCAGCCAAAATTTGGGTTAGAAGATATGCTGGTTGATAGTTGGAACTGGCAAAAGCAAAATCCAAATGGTTTTATGCAGGACTGATACAATATTTTAAAACTCTGTCATGTATTGATTATGCAAACAATCATGTATTTATTCCCTTATTTTAAAAAACATCGCTATGATGTTTTTTAAAAATGAACTTAGATGAAGAATATTTATGAGATATCAAAGTATTAGATTTTTGTCACTTGCGGTTTTATCTGCACTTTCTTTGCCAGCAATTGCACAAGGAATTGTTTTAAATAATGAAGACTTACGAACTGATTTAAATTGGTTAAATCAACAAGGTGTGATTCAAATTAGCACGTCTACATGGCCTTTAAGTGGTGATGAAATACAACGTGCTTTATCTAATGCAAAGATTGATAATCAAGTTCAGCAGCAAGTCTTGGATTCCGTGCAAGCTGCTTTAAGTGCGGAAAATACAACGGCCAAAGCCAGTTTATATGCTGAATCTGATCCCCAAAATGTACCGCAACATTTTGCAGATGAACAAAAATCACAATATCAAGCGGCTGTTGAGTTCAATGCTGGTGGGGCGCAATGGGATGCAAGACTGCGTATTAATGCTGATAAAGACCCTATTATTGATAATGGGCATGATGTGAATGTTGAAGGGTCATATTTAGCTGGAAAGTTGTGGAATCAATGGTTGATTGCAGGACAAATTCCAACCTATTGGGGACCTGGGCATGATGGTAGTCTAATCCGAGGGGATGCAAGTCGTCCAGTATACGGTTTTACAATGCAACGCGCTGAGCAAAAGGCATTTGAAACGAAATGGCTGTCTTGGATTGGCCCTTGGCAGTATCAAGTTTTTGCTGGCCGATTAGATGATTATGAGGCCGTGCCAAATACAAATCTCTTGGGAATGCGTTTAACAGCCCAACCTTTACCTTATCTTGAATTGGGTGCATCACGTACATTCCAAATAGATGGTCAAGGTCAACCCGATAGCCTTAAAGCCTATTGGAATGCTTTTATTGGTAAAGATAACGAATGTGATGATAGTGGGTGTACTGGAGAGGGGAATGCCTCAAACCAAATTGCAGGCCTAGATGCGCGTTTAAATCTACAACAATGGTTTAAAGTTCCATTGAGTTTGTATGGGCAGTTTGTCGGTGAAGATGAATCAGGTTTACTGCCATCTCGGAAAATGTATTTGGCAGGACTCGATTATTCCTCACAAGTGAAGAATATGCCGTTCCAGCTTTATACTGAATGGACAGATACACGTACCAATGGTGATGTTTGGGGTTATTCATATAATCATCATAATTATACAGATGGTTACTACCAACATGGATTCCCTTTAGCTCACGCTATGGGCGGTGATGGTCAGATGTATAGTTTAGGTGGGGATATTCGTTTCGATAAAATGAATCGTTTAAATGGTCGCATCTTGTTGGCAAAAGTGAATCAGTCAGGACTTGAAATCAATCATGCTTTTCCACAAAAAGATGAAATCAAAGCTCTGGATTTAACGTGGACACATTATCTTCGTCCGAATACGCCGTTGAAATTAAGTGGTTGGGTTAGTGACTCTGACGTGTATGGTGGAGATAGTGGCGTGTCTTTGGGTGTTGAAATTCCTTTGGATCGTTCTTTATTTTACTAAGTTAAAAAGACTTTCTTAAAAAATTATCTATATATGAACCATTCAAACGATGCTAAATCGTTTGAATGGTTTTTTATTTGTGGCTAACTATTGCTTAAGCTTGGATAAGTTGGGTCAACTGATCGACATAGACTTGTATTGGTTCAGGGTTTTTACTTGCATCACTTTCAATGTTTAAGCGTAATAGTGGTTCAGTATTTGAAGCCCGTACATTTAGGCGCCAAATACCAAAATCTAAACTCACGCCATCAGTTTGATCAATTACTGGATTTTGGTCAGCAAAATGATCAAAGATCTTTTGAATGGTGACTTGTGTATCGGCAACTTTGAAGTTAATTTCACCTGAGCACGGGAATTTTGCAATCATATCCTCAACCAATGAGGATAAAGATTGACCTGTTTCAGATAGTACAGAAACAGCCAATAACCACGGAATCATACCACTATCACAGTAAGCAAAATCACGGAAGTAATGGTGGGCACTCATTTCACCACCATATACAGCATTGTGCTCACGCATTACATCTTTAATGAATGCATGGCCTGATTTAGATTGGACAGCGATCCCTTGATGTTTCTCAACAATATCTAATGTATTCCAGGTTAAACGAGGGTCATGCACAATCTTTTCACCTGCTTGTTTGAGTAGAAAGGCTTGTGCTAAGAGGCCAACAATATAATAACCTTCAATGAATTGGCCTTTTTCATCAAACAAGAAACAACGGTCAAAGTCCCCATCCCAAGCAATCCCCATATCTGCACCATGCTTAAGTACTGCTTGGCTGGTACTATCACGGTTTTCGATTAAAATAGGGTTAGGGATTCCATTTGGGAAATTGCCATCAGCTTCATGGTGGATTTTGATGAACTCGACTGGGATATTTAATGCTTTAAATTTTTCTTCTATCGCATCAATTACATGCCCTGCTGCACCATTACCTGCATTGGTGACAAGTTTCATTGGGCGAATCTTATTCGGGTCAATGTAGGTCATGAGGTGATCTACAAATTCAGGTAGGATATTGTATTTTTCTACAAGCCCCTTGTGAGTAGCGTCGATAAAGTTGCCTGATTCAGCAAGCGCTTGAATCTCTTTTAAACCTGTATCCGCACTAATTGGTCGTGAGTTCTCGCGAACCAGTTTCATCCCATTGTAATCCATAGGGTTATGGCTGGCCGTTACTTCAATACCACCTTGGACATCTAAATGGAATGCGCCAAAGTAAACTTCTTCTGTACCTGTCATACCCAGATCAAAAACATTTACGCCTGCATCATTTAAACCCTGAATGGTTGCTTGTTTAAGGCTTTCACTGGTTAGACGAACATCGGCACCAATCACAACTGTTTTTGGTTGATAAATTTGCCCATAAGCACGACCAATTTTATATGCAATATCTTCATTGAGTTCTGTGCCAAGCTTTCCACGGATGTCGTAGGCTTTGAAGCAGGTTAAAGTCATTTTATTACCCTATTTAAAAATGAAAGGGCTGGAAGTCAGCCCTTTAAACGTTATTATTCAACAGTTACGGATTTAGCTAAGTTTCGAGGCTGGTCGACATCGGTTCCTCGAAGTACGGCAACATGATAGGACAAGAGCTGCACAGGAACGCTATAAACAATCGGAGCTAATACAGGGCTGATGCTTGGCACATAGACCACATGTTGGCGGTCTTTGGCTTGGATGCCACTGTTTTCATCGGCAAAGACAAAGAGTTCCCCGCCACGCGCTTGGACTTCTTCCATATTGGATTTGAGTTTATCGAGCATGTCATCTTGCGGTGCGAGAATGACCACTGGCATCTCATTATCAACTAAAGCGAGCGGACCATGTTTAAGTTCACCTGCGGCATAGCCTTCAGCATGGATATATGAAATCTCTTTGAGTTTCAATGCCCCTTCAAGTGCGATCGGGAAATTCGTGCCACGACCTAAGAATAAGCAGTGCTGCTTCTCTACGAAGAGTTCAGATAAACGTAAAATTTCAGGGTCATTACGTAAGGTATCTAAAATCACTTTAGGGGTATGCCAAAGTTCAGCCGTAATCTCAGCCACATGCTGTACAGAAATGCTCTTCTTAACTGTACCGATTTTGAGGACCAATAACATGAGTGCTGCAAGCTGTGTGGTAAATGCTTTGGTGGATGCAACACCAATTTCAGGACCTGCCAGAGTTAATAAGCTATGGTTGGTTTCACGTACCATGGAAGATGTTGCGACATTGCAAATGGTCATCGTAATGATGTCTAAGTCTTTTGCTGTAGCACGCTTTTGAGTATCGCGCAGGGCAGCTAAAGTATCTGCTGTTTCACCGGACTGTGAAATGCAGACATAAAGTGTGTGATTGACAATGACAGGGCTGCGATAGCGGAATTCGCTCGCAATTTCTACTTGGCACGGTAGATCAATCAGTTGTTCAAACCAATATTTGGCAATCATCCCTGCATGGTAGCTGGTCCCGCAGGCAATGATTTGGATTTGCTGAATTTTTTGGAAATCAGCGACTGCATGGACAAGAAAGTCTTCACGCAGTGCATTGCCATCTAGGGCTTGAGAAATGGTTTGTTGAATTGCTTCAGGTTGCTCATAAATTTCTTTGAGCATGTAGTGCTTATATTCACCTTTAGATGCATTGCTGACAGCAGCATCTAATTCTTTGATTGGACGCTCGACCCGTTGACCAGCGACAAAAACTTCAATGCTATTGCGGGTTAAACGAGCAATATCACCTTCTTCAAGGTAAATAAAACGATTTGTAATAGGCAATAAAGCCAATTGATCTGAACTGATAAAGTTTTCACCAATGCCGACTCCAATGACCAAAGGTGAACCTTCACGCACGGTAATCAGTTCATCCGGATGGTCGGTATGTACGATACCCAGTGCGTAAGCCCCTTTAAGTTGAGGCACGACTTGTTGCACAGCTTCTAGCAAGCTTGGAGTTGACTTTAAGGCATCCTTAACCAAGTGAGCGACCACTTCAGTATCGGTCTGTGAGGTAAATACATAGCCTAAAGCTTCAAGATCATCTTTAAGTTCTTGATAGTTTTCAATAATGCCATTATGGACTACAGCAACATCACCTGAAATGTGCGGATGTGCATTATCTTCAGTGGGTTTACCATGGGTTGCCCAGCGGGTATGCGCAATACCCAGAGAACCGAGAATACCCGATTGATTAACGGCTTCTTCTAGATTGGATACTTTACCGACACGACGTTCACGTAGAACATGGCCTTGGTTAATGAGAGCTAAGCCTGCAGAGTCATAGCCGCGATATTCAAGGCGCTTTAAACCTTCAATTAAAATATTGGTAATACTACGTTCTGCAACGCCACCGACAATACCGCACATAATCTAATCCTCTTATTTCTTCATCTTTTGTGGACGTTGATAGTTTTCTTTTTCAACTTGCTTAGAGCGTTCTAAGGCTAAACTATTCTCTGCAACATCACGGGTAATGGTTGAACCTGCACCGACGGTTGCGCCGTTGCCAATGGTGACAGGTGCAACCAATGAGCTGTTGGAACCAATAAATGCAGCATCACCAATGATGGTTTTAAATTTATTTGCTCCATCATAATTACAAGTAATGGTCCCAGCACCAATGTTCGAGCCTGCACCAATTTCAGCATCACCTAAATAGGTAAAGTGGTTGGCTTTTGAACCGAAGCCAATGCTAGTGTTTTTGACTTCAACGAAGTTACCAATATGCACTTCAGCCGCCAGTTTGGCACCTGGGCGTAAACGCGCAAAAGGACCAATCTGTGCATCTTCACCAACCACAGCATTATCAAAGATGCTATACGGCTGAACTTTTGTACCTGCCGCGATCTTGGTATTTTTAATGATACAACCTGCACCAATTTCTACATGGTCGCCGAATTCACATTCGCCTTCAATAATCACATTGATATCGATGCGCACATCTTGTCCAACGACTAAGTTACCACGAAGGTCAAAGCGACTAGGATCAATTAAATGCACACCTTGCTGCATGAGCTTTTTGGCTTGATCTATTTGGAATTGACGCTCTAATGCGGCGAGCTGAACACGATCATTCACTCCTTCAACTTCGAAGGCTTGTTCAGGCTCAACTGATGCGACTTGCATCCCATCGGCTAAGGCCATTGCTACAATATCAGTCAGGTAATATTCACCTTGCACATTATTATTGCTGAGTTTAGGTAACCACTCATGCAATTTGGCATTGCTGACACAGTAAATACCTGTATTAATTTCTTTAATCTGGTGCTGCTCTGTGGTCGCATCCTTATGTTCAACAATCGCCTGAATCTGACCATTCTCACGCACTATACGCCCATAACCTGTTGCATCGGCTAAAGTTAAAGTCACTAGACCAATGCCTGTCTCGGCAGTTGCATTGAGTAATTTTTGTAGCGTGTTTTGAGAGATGCAAGGTACATCACCTGATAAAATCAGTGAGCTGCCTTCCTGCGGAAGGACTGGGAGTGTCATTTGCACTGCATGACCTGTTCCGAGTTGCTCAGCTTGTTCCACCCATTCAATCTTTTCATGAGTAAACGTTTCTTGAACTCGTGCACCGCCGTGCCCATAAATGGTAATAATATTGGCTGCATTTAATTTTTTTGCAGTGTCGATGACATGACCAAGTAAAGGACGTCCTGCAAGTGGTTGTAGTACTTTGGGTAAAGAAGAACGCATACGTGTTCCTTTACCTGCAGCAAGAATAATAACAGTCGTTGACATGTTCTAATCCTAAAAATGGCCTAAGCCACAGTGAAATAAAAATAAATCCAAATACAAAGTGCAGCCCATAGTCCTGCAATTAGGTCGTCGAGCATAATGCCAAAACCACCTTCGACTTTTTGGTCAATGACACGAATTGGCCACGGTTTCCACACATCAAAAATACGAAATAAAATAAAACCCAGCAACAGCCACAGCCAATTCATTTGCCCTAAATACAGGACAGGCAAAAAGGTGATGGACTGGCCAGCAAACTCATCCCATACGATACGTCCATCATCATGTACGCCCATGACTTTGGCGGTATGCCCACAGACATAAATGCCGATCAGAGACATGAAGATGATGGCAATAATGGTGTTCGATAAGCCAATTGCAAGCCAGATTGGGACGAACAGCAGTGCAACGGCTGAACCAAATGTTCCTGGTGCTTTGGGTGCTAGTCCTGAGCCAAAACCTACACCGCAAAACACGATGAAACGGTCATACCCAGACATCTGACGAAAGAGGATAGGAGGCTTATGCAAAGTGTTGATATCCAGTAAATTGCAATGAATGGTCTAAGCCATTTTGTTGAAAACGTAGACCGCTTTGAGCGTCAACTTTTCCAATGACACTGATGCTGCTATGGTTTTGTTGTTGCAAAAGTTTTTCATAATTCTGCGGACTTATTGTAAAGCATAATTCATAGTCATCGCCACCCGCCAAAGCATATTGCCATTGTTGTTCTCGTGTTAAATCTTGTAGAGCGGTGTTGATGGGCAGTTGATCAAGTTGTAGGGTCGCGCCCACATTGGATGCTTTTAAGATATGACTTAAGTCTTGTGCTAAGCCATCGGACACATCAATCATACTGTGCGCCAAGCCTTTGAGTGCCTGACCTAGTTCACAGCGTGGGGTAGGGTAGTCCAAACGTTGTTGCAGAGGGTGACCCAAGTGTTGCAGTGCGAAGGCGGCATCACCAACAGTACCACTAACACAAATTAAATCACCCACTTGAGCGGAGGAGCGGGTGATGGCTTGGCCGATATCGACCCAGCCCAGTGCAGTCACGGAAATAGTGAGATGTGGGCTTTGGGTGGTGTCTCCACCAATTAAACTCACGCCAAATTGATCGCAACAATCATATAAACCCTGACTAAAACCTTTGAGCCAGTCATGATCAATTTGGGGTAAGCTCAAGGCCAATAAAATACTCTGAGGTTTCGCACCCATTGCGGCGATATCAGATAAATTGACCGCGACAGATTTCCATCCAATCGCATGGGGGCTGGTATCAAGCGGGAAGTGACGTCCAGCAACCAAGGTATCGGCACAAATGACCAATTGTTGCTGCGGTGGTGGGGTGAGCAAGGCTGAGTCGTCACCGACGCCTAAATCGACAGAATGAGGACTCTTACGATTAAAATAGGTATCAATGATCGAAAACTCAGCCATACAACAAATCTACTACTGTGAGTTCGCTTGTTGCTTTTCTGCTGCACGTAAAGTTGTTGCTAAACGATCTAATACACCATTGATGTATTTATGGCTGTCTGCACCGCCAAAGTGTTTAGCAAGCTCGATCGCTTCGTCTAAAACCACACGATATGGAATTTCAAGATGTTCCTTGAGTTCATATGCGCCTAAACGAAGGGTTGCAAGTTCAACGCCATCAAGCGCAGAAACTTCGCGATCAAGCACAGGGATTAAGAGCGCATCCAATGCTTCATGATTGGCAACCACTTGGGTTAACAATTCATGATAATAGCTCAGATCCACTTTGTGCATGGCATTTTCCACACGCGTACGTGCTTCAATTTCATGAACTGGATTGTGGCTCATTTGCCATTCGTAAATTCCTTGTACAGCAAAGCGACGTGCTTTACGTTTTGCTGCATAAGTTGCTTGCAATGTTTGCGACATAGCGTTAAATAGCCTTTAACAAGTTAACCATTTCAATTGCAGTAAGAGCAGCTTCGCCGCCTTTATTACCTGCTTTTGTACCCGAGCGTTCAATCGCTTGTTCGATACTATCCGTAGTCAATACACCATTAATCACTGGAAGACCAGATTCTAGGCCAACCACGCCTAAACCTTTGGCACATTCACCTGCAACAAAGTCGAAGTGAGGTGTGCTACCACGAATCACAGCACCCAGTGCAATGATGGCATCAAAGCGTTCAGACGCCACTAATTTCTTAGCCACGACAGGAAGTTCCCACGCGCCTGGTGCATGAACAACAGTGATATTATCCTCTGATACACCATGACGTTTCAATGTGTCAATTGCACCTTCTAATAGATGTTCGACAACAAAACTATTAAAACGACCCACTAAAATCGCATAACGGCCTTCGCTAGCGAGATGTAACATACCTTCAATACGGCGAATTGCCATAGCAACCTCGATGATTTTTTAAGTTGTTTGATGTGCGGTGATATATTCCACCACTTCTAAATTAAACCCAGAGAGTGCATTAAAGCGTAAAGGTGAGCTCAAAAGCTTCATCTTTTCTACGCCTAAATCACGTAAAATTTGTGCGCCCACCCCAATGGTTTGGTACTGCTGAGATAAAGCAGCATTGGATTTGGTTGGTTTTGGTGCTGTCAGGCTGTCTAGGGCTGGGCCTAAGTCTTGTAAATGACGTTGACCAATCCAAACCAAAACACCACGATCGCTACTTGCGATTTCTTGCAGCGCTTTGTCGAGATTCCATGCGGGCTCGCCGTCCTTTTTATTGAACTTAAGCAAGTCACGAACAGGGTTGAAACCATGAACACGAACGGTGGTTACACCCTCTTTAGGCTCACCTTTGACTAGGGCCAAATGGATATCCGGGTTGCCTAGTTCACGATAGCGATACAGATCAAAACTGCCGTATTCGGTATCAATGGTCTGTTGATCAATACGTTCAACGGTTTGTTCATTGGTCATGCGGTAATGAATCAGGTCGGCAATGGTGCCAATTTTCAGGCCATGCTTTTCAGCAAATACTTCCAGATCCGGACGACGTGCCATTGTACCGTCTTCATTGATGATTTCACAGATGACCGATGCAGGCTCTAAACCCGCTAGGCGAGATAAATCACAACCTGCTTCGGTATGCCCAGCACGGTGCAGTACACCGCCAGGCTGCGCCATCAATGGGAAAATATGTCCTGGTTGAACGATATCTGATGGTTTTGCATGTGCCGCTACTGCCGTTTGAATAGTATGCGCACGTTCTGCAGGTGAAATCCCTGTAGAAATACCTTCTGCCGCTTCAATGGAGAGCGTGAAGTTGGTGCCATGTTGTGCGCCATTGGCATCGACCATCAATGGAAGATTCAATTGTTTACAGCGATCACGGCTGAGCGTTAAGCACACCAAACCACGTGCGTGGGTGATCATAAAGTTGATGTCTTCTGCGCGAACATGGGTCGCTGCGATAACTAAATCACCTTCATTTTCACGATCTTCGTCATCCATCAGGATGACCATTTTACCTGCACGGATATCTGCAACTAGCTCTTCAACGGTATTGAGCGGCATCAACCTTCACCTTCATCGTTGTCGCCATGGACGACATATCATTTGTTTTCATTGGCACATAGTTTAAGCTTTTTTCTAGCTTTTGCCTATGTGCGAATCATTTCCTTGAGTCGACCATTGTTATACACAGTCAGTCCCAGCTTGAAAAGATGCCTTTATTTTAAAAAGCTGAAATGTGCTTAGTCTTTAAGCGATTGAAAAGCATAAAAAAGAAAAATCTTATCGAAAATAAGTCAATCGGCGCAGTAAATAAGGGGTCTAGACAAATGTTGTGCTATGGGCGGCGTGTGGTTGAGCGTTAGAGTACCTTCTTTTTTGAATTTGACCATCAGGTTCAGTTTTAGCAGGGTACTGCAACTAATGAATCAGACCGGGGTGGATATTTGCGTTCACTCATCGGGTGGAGGATGAGTCAAAAAATATTGAATATGCCGAGTGAATAATCAGACGATTCGTCATCTATTTTTGATTTGTACTATAATTCGTCTTTTTTAATCCTCTGGATTATTTCTTCTGTGATGTCCCTACTTGCTCAATATTTTGCACAGCAACAATTTTGCGTATTGGTTGAATACTTAAGCTCGCACCAAGCCCAGTGGCCTGTGAAAGCTCAATTTGCAGGTTTTCCTGCGGCTATGACTCTGGCTGATCGGGTGCATGCGGATGATGATGAAGCGCCTTTGCAAGTCGCCAAACAGTATCCACAAGAGATTGAAAAAGTCATTCACTTTTCGGGGAAGGCACGGGATATACAAGACTTTGAGCAGTTTTTACAAGATGCAAAAACACAGGGTCAAAAGAACTTGTTGCTCTTAACGGGTGATAAATTAAAACAGCACTGCTATAGCCACGACCTAGAACCCCGAACACGTTATTTGGAGTCCGTGAATGCTGTCATGGAAGCCAAACGCCAAGGCGGTTTTCATATTGGTGTCGCGTTTAATCCGTTTAAATATGCTGAAGCGGAAAAAGAGGCGCAATATTTAAAACTGCATAAAAAGATGAAAGCAGGGGCCGATTATGTGATTACCCAATTGGGCTATGACATGACTGCTTTGCAAGATGCACATGCATTTTTGGTGCAGCATCAGTATGCTCAGAAAATTTTAGCCTGCGTCATGCCACTGACCTTGGCACGGGCTAAGTTTATGCTGAAGCATAAAGTGGCGGGTATAGTGATCACCCCGCATATGTTGCAGGTATTGCAACAGGAAAAAGAACAGGGTTTAAGTGATCGCGTTTATGTGCGCTGCGCATTACAGATTCTAATGTGTCGACATTTGGGTTTTGCGGGGGTGCATTTATCGGCTTGCCATCAGCCTGAGGAGCAAGTGTTGCTAGAAAGCAATATTGAAGAATATCAGCATTTGAGTTTTGCTGAGTGTGAACGACTTTGGAATACGCTTTGGCAGGTGCAAACTGGTACAGAGTTTCATCCGAAGCTGGCTTATTATTCACGGCCTGCGACCTCAAGTCAGATTATTAAATACCAACATCTGCATTTGATGCATGATGCTTTATTTGAATCTAAACTGGCCAAAGGCGTGGGGCGGTTTATTTTTAATTTCAATGTTTGGGATCGCTCGCGTGCCAAACAAGCGTTACTGAAAACAGAACATTTGAGTAAACATGCGGTGGTGGGCTGTGAGAGTTGTGGTCAATGCCGTTTAGGCGAGACTCTGTATATTTGCCCAGAAACTTGCCCCAAAGGCTTGGCCAATGGGCCCTGTGGTGGAACCAGCTTAGACCGCTGTGAATTTGGTGACCGTGAATGCATTCATTCAGTCAAAGCACGCTTAGCCAAAGCCGTTGGACAAACCAAGATATTAAAAGAAAAGCTGATTCCGACCGTGTCGATTGCGGTGCGTGGAACCAGCTCTTGGAAAAATTGGTATGTGGAGGCTGCTGGCTGAAATCAGCTGTCCTGATCCATGGCATTCGAATAGAACTTTTGTCCGAGTTTGATGCGTTCGCGGCCTTGGCTCATGCGCCAGCGGTTGCTATCCCGCAGTGAATACACACAGCCGCAGTACTCTTGTTGATAAAATTCTTCACGTTTGCTGATGTCCAGCATGCGTACCGCACCGCCATGCTTGCGCCAGTTATAGTCCCAGTAGTGAATGCCTGCATAATGTGAAGCAGAACGGTGGCCGCACTCATTGATCTGTTGCATGTTCTTCCAACGGGAAATGCCGAGAGAGCTGCTGATTAGGCTAAAGCCATGTTCTGCTGCATATAATGCTGTACGTTCAAAACGCATATCAAAACACATGGTGCAACGAATGCCTTTCTCTGGTTCATTTTCCATACCTTTGGCACGTGCAAACCAGTTGTCTGTGTCGTAATCACAGTCAATAAATGGAATATGATGTTTTTCTGCAAAGCGAATATTTTCTTCTTTGCGAATCAGATATTCCTTTACAGGGTGAATGTTGGGGTTATAGAAAAAGATGGAAAAATCGATACCTGATTCAATCAGGGTTTCCATGACTTCACCTGAGCAAGGTGCACAGCAGGAATGTAAGAGCAGTTTGTCATGACCTGTGGGGAGGCTAAGTTTCTGACGTTCGAGCTTCGACATATTGAATGATTTTTAGCTATTTAAACCAGACAGTTTAAAACGTCTAACGAGCGGATCAACGGCGATTGGATGAAGAATTCTCAGGATGAGCTGATGAATTTTCATGATTAAAATCTGCTTTGAGCGCTGTAGATGAGTAGAGAGAGAACATTTGAGAGGCCCAAACTTGCATAATGGGGCGAGATTCGTCATCATTTACACAAAGGGTGTTTAACAGTTGTGTTAGATAGGTATTCGTTGAAGGCGGGCCACTTCAACAGCAAGAAAGAGAGTATCTAGCTGTGCTTCATTTTTTTACTACGCCTTCCAATAAGGAATTGGAGTGTCGTCATAACTTTCAGTATGAGACCGATATGCGTTTGATCCAACGCTGTAAATTCCTTGAAGATCAAGATGAGAAAAAAGCCATTCAACATCTTTTAAAAGAACGGGGTTATACCAAAGCTGAGATTTTAAAGCTCACGATTGATGGTTAAATCTAAGATCTAAAAAAGCTTCCTAGTCGGAAGCTTTTTTGTTTTTGTATGCTCTGTTTTGCATTTCATCAGTTTGAGAGACAAGCGACTTTGATTCGATATTTACATAATGCTTCACGTGGAACATAAAAAAGCCCGAAGACTAGGGCTATACGAAGTTTTACTCGCAGTGCTTTATATTTTTTCAGCGCTTAGTCCCTTAATTTCGATGAAAGATCAAAATCATCAGTTCTCAATATTTGAACTGAATTTAACTCAGCTATTAGAGCATACTGCTTGCGGTCGAATGATTTCGTTGTATCAAAGTAGAGATATCACAAGAGTTCGATGCATAGCCACGAGTTAAATAGGACAGTTGGTGGGCTGGATTCGGTTGTTGTACCTTTCAAAATCTGAAGGAATCACGCTTCAACCTAGGAATGACCAAGAGATAGTCATAAAAGTCATCCATAGTTATAAAACAAAGCCTTACTTCCATTGGTGCTCATGCACGGATCATGAAGATTATGAATTTAAATGCTTAAATTTTTCATTCTCTGTAGATGGGGCGAATGTTTTCGTTGTAGATCATAAATATTAAAGTGAAATAAATTAATTAATTTTAAATTAAGGTGAGAAAAAATAATCAAAGGTGGCTTTTATAGGTTAAGCTATACCGTATTCATCAAGATTAAAAAATTGGGCCGCGCCAGATGTTAGAACTTCGCCATTTAAAAACCTTAACCGCTTTAAGAGAGCATGGCTCATTGGTGGCTGCCGCAGGGGATTTGTGTTTAACCCCTTCAGCACTATCGCACCAGTTGCGTGAGCTTGATCAATGGTTTGGCGTGGAGGTGGTGAATCGTCGCAGTCGTCCTGTCAGTTTTTCGAATGTTGGACAGCGTCTATTAAAGCTAGCAGATGAGGTGTTACCACAGGTACAAATTGCACAAAGCGACATTACCCGTATCGTACATGGGCAAACAGGACGCATTACCTTTTCTTCTGAGTGTCATAGTTGTTTTGATTGGTTAATGCCGTTGTTAAATCAATATCGTCAGCAATATCCTGATGTTGATTTGGACTTTGCTTCAGGCTTTGAGGCGAACCCGCATGAATTATTACAGACGGGCGAATTTGACCTATTGATTACAGCCGATCCGATTGCATTAAAAGGGGTAGAATATTTCCCAATTTTTGAGTACGAGTCACGTTTGGTCTTATCCAATACCCATCCTTTGGTTCGCGCTAAAGAGATTACTGTACAAGAGCTTGCCGAAGAGACTCTTATTACCTATCCAGTGGATAAGCACCGTTTGGATATTATGTCGCGTCTTTTTATTCCAGCCAATATTCTGCCAAAACAAATCCGTACCACCGATTTGACTCAAATGCTGATCCAGTTGGTGGCCAGTGGTCGTGGTATTGGTGCGTTGCCAGATTGGGTAGTGAATGAATATGAACAAAAAGGCTGGGTGACTTCACGTCGTTTGGACTGTGTAGCACCTGAAGGTTTGCGTCGTACTCTCTACGCTGGATACCGTACTGAAGAAAAAGAAAAAGACTATTTTGAAGGCTTTTTAAAGCAGCTCGATAAATTTGCCAAAAAAAGAGCGCAATACTATATCTAGTTGAAAAATAAAAAGAGGAGGAACATATTTCCTTCTCTTTTTTTAACTATTCTTAACTATTTATAATTTATGAAAATTTTTCTTAATAAAATATTAAACCTTTATTCACGATAACAATCATTTAAATGATTGACTAAAATATACAGATTTTTGTGTAAATCCTGAGTAGAATTCGACTTTTATTTTTTCTCCAGTAAAAAAGGCATGGCTTCTCACTATGCTGCTTTGCAAGGACGTTTTATGCTCGCGCTAGATATACAACATGTTCGAATGAAACAACACGCCACTGATAAGGCACAAGCGTTGCAATGTCTAGTCGATATCTTAGTCGAAGACCAATTGGTTACCCCTGATTATATTTATGGCTTGACCGCGCGCGAACAACAAAGTGCAACATATTTAGGGCAAGGAATTGCCATTCCGCATGGGACGCCTCAGTCTCGCCAATGTATTTTAAAAACTGGTATTCGTCTGGCGCACTTTCCTGAAGGAGTTGTTTGGGACGGTGAAAATAAAATTTATTTAGCAGTAGTGATTGCTGCGAAATCAGATGAGCATTTGCAAGTCTTACAAATTTTGACGCGGGCTTTAATTAATGATGTCGCTGATCAAGTGAAACAGGCTCAATCCGCAGAGCAAATTATTGCATTATTACAAGCCCAACCCGCATCTTTGGCATTGCATGAAAATTTAATCGCCACCCAAGTTCCCGCACTGGATGTAGAAGATTTAATTTGGCAGGCAACACAGCTGCTGAAAAAGCAAAAAATGGTGGAGTGTGGTTTTCTGTCGGGTTTAAACCTAAACAGCATGATTCATTTAGGGGAGGGGGTCTGGTCGATCACTTCTAACCAGCATGTTTTGAGCCCAGCTGTAAGTTTGGTAAAAGCGGAACAGGTTTTAAGCCATCAGCAGGAAATGCTCAAGACTTTGGTGTGTATTGCCAGTAATGAGCAACTGGATATGCAACGGTTTCAACGGTTAATGGATATTTTGTTTGATACTGAACAAGTTCTTACCCTCAACCAAGAGCAAGATAGTCACCAGTTGGCGCAGTTAATTGGTGCTGAACTGATTCCTGATTGGCCATCTCGTCGTATTGTCTTAGCTAATGCTCATGGTCTACATGCGCGTCCTGCGACATACTTGGTCAATATGACCAAGAAATTTGCAGGGGATATTCTCATTGCTGTAGATGATGGGGCATATGTTTCGGCAAAAAGTTTAACCAAATTATTAGCCATGGGATGCCGTCGTGGTCAAACGCTGACTTTTATTGCACAACCTGATACCGATGCTGTAGCAGGCTTAGAACAGATTATTGATGCAGTTCAACAGGGCTTAGGAGAAGATGTTGAACCTGTTGATCTTGTATCTCATCAGCACAGCAGTAGTGACCCAGTCGTAAATACTTTGGAATTAATGCCTTTTGAATCACATGGCGATACGGGTAGCTGCGGTATTGCGGCATCAACTGGCCTTGCTTTTGGTCCTGCTCATGTGGTGAAGCCACGTGAATTTAGTTATGAACGTCGCGGACAGAGTTTTAAAGCTGAGAATGAAAAGCTTGAAATTGCGCTTCATCAGGTGAAAAATAGCTTACGTCAATTCATTGCACATACTGAATCTACTGCCATTAAGCAGATATTCATGGCACATTTGGAAATGCTGGATGATCCAGACCTCCTCCAAAGTGTACAACGCGGTTTAAAGCAAGGGTTGTCTGCTGCTGCAGCTTGGCATGATCATATTGAAGTGGCTGCTACCGCACAGGCTGCACTTAGCGATCGTTTACTGGCAGAGCGTGCGGCTGATTTAAGGGATATTGGTGAGCGTGTTTTGGCTGCTTTGTGCGGTGTGGCCGATGTCACAGAACCCGAGCAACCTTATATTTTAATTATGCATGATGTTGGTCCGAGTGATGTAGCGCGTCTGAATAAAGATCGTGTTGCAGGCATTTTGACCGCGGTTGGTGGAGCGAGTGCTCATAGTGCTATTGTGGCACGTGCTTTGGCTATTCCAGCAGTCGTAGGTGCGGGTGTAGCTGTTTTAAATATTGAGAATCATGCCACAGTGCTAATTAATGGGGATACTGGTGAGTATGTGGTCTCACCCGAGCAAAGTCAGATTGATCATGCCATTGCAGAGCGCCAACGCCAGCGTGAGTTACGAGAACAAGCGGAACAGCATTGTTTAGAACCTGCCATCACACTGGATCAACATCAAGTTGAAATCGCAGCCAATATTGGCAAAGTGGGCGCTACGATACAGGCTGTGGCCGATGGGGCAGAAGCAATTGGTTTGCTACGCACAGAATTGGTCTTTATGTCACACAGCAGTGCGCCTGATGAGGCTACACAGGAAGCCGATTATCGGGTGGTGTTAGATGCTTTGGCGGGTCGTCCATTGGTGGTACGTACACTTGATGTGGGCGGGGACAAACCTTTGCCGTATTTGCCTATTGAAAAGGAAGAAAATCCATTCTTGGGCTTACGTGGTATTCGTCTGACTTTACGTAAGCCAGAGTTGTTACGTCAGCAATTGGTTGCTTTACTTAAAGCAGCGGATAATCGCCCATTAAGAATTATGTTTCCGATGATTGGGCGGGTTGAAGAATGGCGAGCAGCAAAAGCAATTTTGGATGAGGTTCGCATACAGCATCCATGTGAAAACTTACAAGTCGGTATTATGATTGAGGTTCCTGCGGCAGCATTGTTGGCTCCAATTCTTGCTCAAGAAGTTGATTTTTTTAGTATTGGAACCAATGACTTGACTCAATATACTCTGGCGATTGACCGTGGTCATCCGCTGTTGTCTGCTGAGGCTGATGGCTTACATCCGAGTATTTTGCTATTGATTGATCAAACTGTTCGGGCAGCACATCAGCATGGTAAATGGGTGGGCATTTGTGGTGAATTGGCTGCTGATCCAAAAGCTGTGCCTGTATTGATAGGCTTGGGCGTGGATGAGTTGAGTATGTCGAGTACCAGTATTCCATTGGTGAAGGCGCAAATTCGTGGTTTGAACTATATAAATTGCCAACAGGTCGCACAGCAAGCCTTAAGTTGTGACAGTGCGTCTGCCGTACGTGCATTGGTGGAGTAATTACGAATGGCTAAGATATTAAGCATTACTCTGAATCCTGCAATTGACCTCACCGTGCAATTGGATCAACTAAAAGTTGGCGAGGTCAATCGTCAGTTAACGGCCCAAAGTCATGCAGCCGGTAAAGGCTTAAACGTGGCTCAGGTCCTTAAGGATTTGGGACATGAACTGATTGTGAGTGGCTTTTTGGGGCAAGAAAACCGTCAAATTTTTGACCATCATATCCAACAAGAGCAATTTGATAACCAATTTATTTATGTTGCAGGTGAAACACGACAAAACATTAAAGTTGCAGAAGCTTCTGGTCGGATGACTGACATCAATGGCAAGGGCTTTTTTTTAGATACCTCAGCAAAACAACAATTACGTGAACGCCTATCTCAACTGATTTTAGAGGTTGATGTGATTGTGATTGCAGGCAGTTTGCCACAAGGTTTTTCTGCAGAAGAGCTTTCAACACTGATTCTATGGTTACAGTCTGCTGGAAAAAAAGTCGCAGTAGATACCAGTGGTGTTGCGTTGAAAGCAGCAATTGCTGCGCATCCTTGGTTGATCAAGCCGAATACAGATGAGTTGACGGAAACCTACCATTTGCCAGCAGAAACGTTTGCAGAACAGCAGCATCTTTTTGCCAGTTTAAATAGTCAGATCGAACATATTGTGGTCTCGATGGGTGAAAACGGAGTGAACTGGCTTCACCACACGCAACCCCTGCATGCTACTGCACCGAAAGTCACCGTCCAAAGTACGGTGGGTGCGGGAGATTCCTTGCTGGCAGGTATGATTCATGGCTTGTTGAGTTCAACTTCCCCAGAAGAAACATTGAAAACAGCAACCGCAATTGCGAGCAACGCTGTGACCCAAATTGGGTTTGCCCTTCCAGACTTTGCTGTTATTGAAGATTTGAAATCGCAAATCTCAGTCCAATCATTGAGTTAATACGATGCAAGAGATAAAACATATTTTATTTGTGCCACATAGTCCCGAGCAGCCGATTAATGCAGTGATTTTGGCCAAAAAACTCTCCAAAGCAGCAACAGCACTTGGTATTTCCAATGATGTGGCGACATCAGTCGAGCATCTCGATTTATCAAATGTGATTGATACGGTTGTTTTTGTTGGACAGAAGTCGGCAGATGCGGATCAACTGCGTGGCAAGGTTGTGAAAGTCATTGGTTTGAATAATGCACAACACGATGCGATCATGCTTTTGCAACAAGTTCTTGAGCATTCAGATGCTGTAGATGAATCTATTGCAGACAATGCTGAGGTTACACGGTTTGTCGCCATTACAGCATGTCCAACTGGTGTTGCGCATACGTTTATGGCGGCCGAAGCCTTACAACAAGGTGCAGTAAAGCACGGTTATCAGATTGATGTTGAAACCCAAGGATCGGTTGGGGCTAAAAATATTTTATCGGCAGAAAGTATTGCCAAAGCAGATGTGGTGATCTTAGCAACGGATATTGAGGTCAATACAGATCGCTTTGTAGGCAAACGTGTATATCGCTGCAGTACAGGATTTGCCCTTAAACAAACGGATAAGACTTTTGCAAATGCAATTGCTGAGGCCAAAGTGCTTGAAACGGGTAAGCAAACAGCCACTAAGACAGAAAATGAAAACAAAGAAAAAACTGGAATTTATAAACACCTTTTAACAGGGGTGTCTTTCATGCTGCCGATGGTGGTGGCGGGCGGTTTGATCATTGCCATCTCGTTTATGTTCGGCCTCAATCCTGTTGAAGGAAGCTTTGCCGCATCCTTAAAGCAAATAGGTGCTGCAGCATTTACTCTTATGGTACCTATGCTGGCAGGTTACATTGCTTATTCTATTGCGGATCGTCCGGGTTTAACTCCAGGTTTGATTGGCGGTTTACTTGCAACACAATTAGAGGCAGGCTTTCTCGGTGGATTAGTTGCAGGTTTTATTGCAGGTTATATTGCGTTATTTTTATCGAAACAGCTTAAACTCCCAAGTAGCCTAGAAGCATTAAAACCAATTTTGATTATTCCACTATTGGCCAGTTTAGCTGTTGGTTTAATCATGATTTATGTGGTTGGGCAGCCTGTTGCACAATTGTTTGAATTACTCACACACTTCCTTGCCAATATGGGGACGACCAATGCCATGATCATGGGGGTTATCCTTGGGAGTATGATGTGTATTGATGTTGGGGGGCCAATAAATAAAGCAGCTTATGCCTTTACGGTAGGCTTACTTACGTCACAAACATACGGACCGATGGCGATTACCATGGCTGCGGGTATGGTACCACCGTTGGGTATGGCAATTGCAACTTTTCTGGCAAAGCATAAATTTGCCAAACCTGAGCAAGATGCAGGGAAGGCTGCTGTAGTTCTGGGCCTATGTTTCATCTCGGAAGGGGCTATTCCGTTTGCTGCCAAAGACCCGATTCGAGTGCTTCCATGCGCGATCGCAGGTGGTGCTGTAACTGGGGCTTTGGTTGCATTATTTAAATGTGAACTAGTCACTCCTCATGGCGGTGTAATGGTACTGATCATTCCGAATGCGATGAATTATCCATTAAAATATTTATTGGCGATTGCGATTGGAAGTGTGGTGACTGGTGTAGCTTATGCCGTGATAAAACAACGGTTAAAATAAAGCCCTTCATAGAAGCTTTGTGAAAGTTATTCAGTGCAATAAATGAATATTATGCTCAATCCTATTTTGGATCAGTTGGAGAGTCTCACTTGAATTTGTCCAGGTAATAGATCATGAGCGATATTGCTGAATAGGATTGCAACCTTACAAATCGAGCCAATGTTCACCCCATCCATTGTAGTAAACATTAAGTTTTTTTGAGCATGGATTTATTTTCTTCTGATACGTTGGCGAGCCCTACTGTTCTGAAATGACAGCTTTGTCCGTTATAATTGTATAAACATTTTGGTGTCTGGTAATTATGTCCTTATTGATCAATTTTCTATCTCGCTTTAGTACTGCAACTCTTCAGCGCAGTCTGAGCTATGCTAAACACATTGATAGGGAAACAATTGAGTTCTTTGAGGAAAATGATGATGTCACGATGTATGCTCAAATTGAAGGGACAGATTATTACGATACCGCGATTACCTATAATCTTAAAAAAGACCGTTTAATCGATGATGACTGCACTTGTCCAGTTGGATATAACTGTAAACATGCTGCTGCTTTAGCGCGGTTATTCTTTCAAGAATATCGTCAGGAATTTCAACAGCGTTATGCTGAATCTCAATCTCCGCAGGGAATCGCAAAACGCCGATGGGGGGATGATCAGGCGCAGCGCTGGTTGAATGATTTTAAACGGTATTTACAACAGACTGAACCAGAGCAATCTGTCAAAACAAACAATTATTTAATTTACCTGCTAGATCAGTCGATCAGCTTAAAGAAATTGACAGTTGATGTTCAGAAGGCCAGACGCAATAAGAGCGGCTCAATTGCAGGGGAAAGTTATTATACCCAATATGAAAATATCACCAGAAAGCATCTGACTTTACCTGAACAAAAACGACAATTATTTAACCAGATTTATTATTACGCCAAAATAAACAGCGACGAACGCTTTTATCAAAGCAATCTTGATATCTCAAGCATTTTATTGGAGCATTTCAAATCTTTTATTCAAAGTGGCGATGTGTACTGGAAAAAAAAGAGCCATACTGCACTTCAATGGTCAGAACAAGGCTATCACATCGAACTGATCTGGCAACAAGGTTTAAACAAACAGACAGAGCATTTAAACATTGAATTGGTCAATGGTGATATTCGGCTCGATTTAAAATCAAATCCACATATTCAGATTCTCGCGAGCCAGCCACCGTGTTATGTGGATATTCAACAGAACACGGTGGGCCAGTTATATGGTGAATATACGGCAAATCTTCTGTACCATTTTTTACAGATGCCTGATCTTCCATCTATGCTCTTGCCAGAGTTTGAGAAACTGACTCATCAATATTCAGACGTGAAAAATCTGCCTCAGCCCGAGTCTATTCAGCATATTGATGTCCTTGAGGGTAGTCCCCAGCCAATTTTACGCTTCGGTGTTTTAGATAAATTTGATTGGAAATGGGAAGAGTCTGTTTGTGCCGAAATTGAATTCTCCTATGCAGGTGGGCGAATTAAAGCAGGTACATCAGGTGACAGTTTTATTGATGAACAGCATGGCAAAATGGTGCGACAGCTTCGGGACTTAGTTCAGGAACAACAGTCAATCCAGCGTTTACAGCTATTGGTCGAATCACTGAAGTGGGTGAAAGATCTTAGTTATGACCATCAATTAAAACTGGATAAACAACGTCTTGATTCTATGGTTTTTGCTTTCTATGGAGATTGGATTAAACAGCTGATGCCCATCAATCAAATTGAGTTGATGGGCTGGCAGATAGAGCATCTGAAAAACAGCCCCTTTAATCTGCAATATGTTGAAAATTTAAATATTTCTATCACTGAATCTGAAGGTCAGCAGGACTGGTTCAATATCGGGGCGACGGTTCAAGACAGTGCAGGCAATTCTTATAATTTGCTTGATGCGCTCGTAGCTTTGGTGCGAGTAAATCCTGATTTACTTGATCCACGGACTTTTATTCATCTGCATGACAGTCAAATTTTCACAGTGAAAACTGCAGTTGATCAACCTGATTTGGCTCTATCCGCTAGGGATATTAAGCCGGTATTGTTGCATCTGCAGAGCATTTTACAGCAAGAAGAGCGCAGTATTGATCGCTATGATGCGCGTCAATTATTAGAATTGCAGCATAATCTTGGGATGACATGGCAGGTCAGTGATCGCCTGCAGCAATTTGTACAGAAATTCAAACAAGGCTACCAGCAACAACTGCCGACACCACAAGGTTTTCAGGGGGAGTTGCGTCCATACCAGCAGCAGGGCTTAGGCTGGTTACAGTTTTTAAGGGAAACCCAGCATGGCGGGATTCTGGCAGATGATATGGGCTTGGGGAAAACAGCACAAACTTTAGCCCATTTACTCATGGAAAAGCAGGCTGGATATTTGCAGGACAGTCCCGCCTTAATTGTTGCACCCACATCGCTGATGCATAACTGGTTCAAAGAAGCGGAGAAATTTACCCCTCAGCTGAAGGTATTGCTGCTACAGGGGCCCGACCGCCATCAGAATTTTGAGCAGATTCCGCACTATGATATTGTGTTAACCACATATCCGCTTCTGGCGAGAGATGAAGAGCAACTAAAGCAATATGAATATCATCAACTCATTTTGGATGAGGCGCAGAATATCAAAAATCCGCGTGCCAAAGCTGCACAGGTAGTACGGCAATTAACAGCGCGACATCGTCTATGTCTAACCGGTACCCCGATGGAAAATCATTTGGGTGAGCTGTGGGCACTATTTTATTTCCTGATGCCAGGATTTTTATATTCACAAGAAATTTTTAATAAAAAGTACCGTCATCCGATTGAAAAACGCGGTGATCAGCAGTTAAGGCAAAAGCTGGTCAACCGGATTAAGCCCTTCATTTTACGTCGCTTGAAAACTGACGTAGCCAAAGAATTGCCAGAAAAAACCACGATTGAAGTCAATATTGATATGAATGACCAGCAATCCAAGTTATATGAGGCTGTTCGCGCCACGATGCAGGAAAATATTCAGAAAATTGTGGCAGAAAAAGGCTTTAAACGTAGTCAAATTCAAATTTTAGATGCCTTACTGAAGCTACGTCAGGTGTGCTGCCATCCTAGCTTACTAAAGCTGGATTCAGTGAAAATTGGGCAGGCAAACTCTGCCAAACTTGAACAGTTGATGGATATGGTCGTTCCAATGGTGGAGGAGGGGCGAAAAATTCTTATCTTCTCTCAGTTTACCTCAATGTTGGAACTGATTGAGCAACACCTCCATCACGCAGAAATTGGCTATGTGAAGCTGACTGGAAAGACCAAAAAGCGAGATGAAGTCATTACAGCATTTCAGTCTGGACAAGTGCCGATATTTTTAATCAGTCTGAAAGCAGGAGGGGTCGGTCTGAACCTAACTGCCGCAGATACGGTCATTCACTATGATCCATGGTGGAACCCTGCTGCTGAAGATCAAGCTTCAGATCGTGCATGGCGGATTGGACAGGACAAGCCAGTATTTGTGTATAAGCTGATTACCAATAAAAGCATAGAAGAAAAAATTCTTGCCTTACAGCAAAATAAAGCAGAACTGGCACAGTCTATTCTAAGTACCGATCATGAGGGCGAAGCGAAACTGACGGAAAATGACGTGATGAACTTGTTTGAGAAATTTTAGTTTGGTTTCAGATTACCCTAATCATCTGTAAGTATCTGAAAGTCTGGATGCAATTTTTTCCAATGTTCTCTTAATTTTTCTTTATGAACAGAAATCATAGGTAAGTCTAGTAATAGCACTGGCCATACTGACCGTGCTTTGTCCATGATCGCGTGAAGTTGTTTTTCAATAACACGCCATGGAACACCGACTTTTTCAGCCCATTGTTCAAAGTGTTTCATCTCAGCTAAATACCAATCTTTATTTTTGGCAAGATTTAATGCGAAATGACGCTCATTTTCAATATATACACTGGTCATTAATATATCGTATGCGGGAGATAATCTGGGTGCACTTTTATCATGATAAATCATACTCCAGTTTTTTAAGTGTGCATCTCCATTGGCGAGCAAAATATTGACGAGTAAGCGGCTGGCAAATTGCTGAATATCAAGAATTTTGTTATCTGAAAATTGATAAATGATCTTTCCTATCTGCTCATAATTTGTGGTGCTGTATTTCTGATGTGGATATGCGCCGAAGATCTGAGCAAAGTCTTCGATGTGAATAAGCTCTATAGTATCAGCAGTACTCTGTCTATCAAATCTTTTGATTGCGAAAGCATATTGCTCTTGGGGTAAATTTAATGGTGGCAGGTCTTGTAAGAGTGCCATATCCACCAAGCGAATCTCAGGGACATCTATGCCGACTGTTTTGGCAAGGCTCATCATAGAATATTCATTTAGTGGAACAAAACCATGTCTGGAAGAAGGAGTTTTGATAATCCAATCCCCTAATAGACTGGATTCTATTGCCTGTGCTAATGTAAAACGCCCATCTTTGGCTTTCATGGAAAACTTCATTTGGACGCCAGCCAAGGAAAACTTATTATCTGTTCGAATCTCTTGCTTTAAAATCTGATCTGGATTCGAGATCTGCAGTTTGAATTTTATTTCATCTGGAATTTCTTCTGGATCTAATGGAGTCGCAATGAGTGCACCAGGTAAATCATGACCTAAAGCTGCCAATAACTGAAATTCATTGTCTATATGTACTTTGAGGCTTTGTGCAATCAGTTCGCGTAATGCACCTTCTGGTAGCAAGTTTGATAGCAAGGGATGTAAACGCTGATGTGTAACATAGGTCTTTTCTAAAATCTTATCCACTTGAGGATACAAGGGGGAAGTCAGCAGGCTCAAGGTCGGGCGTTGCTGATCAGAGCGGAAAGAATCTGTAAAAACCAGAATATTTTTTCCGCTCTGAAATCCTGCCAAGTATCCAACGATACCGTGATGTAATGTTAATTTCAGGACGGCAACAGTATTCATGGTTGCTCTCCTCCGAGAAGACCCTTCCATGGGTTAGTCATTAAGTCATCCTGATCTTCAATAGTGACTTTAATTTCATCATTCAATAATTGTCTGATCAAATGAACCTTATCATCAGGGATGAGCATCAGTTGAGCATTTAATCCTGCCGCTATAATTTCTAAGGTCTCTAATCGAGGGTTGCCCTGACTTTCCAGTTTTTGGTACTGCTGTCTTGAAATGCCTGTACGGGATTGCATATCAACTTGCTTTAAGCCCAATTGGGTTCGTCTTTTTTTGATTTGCTGAAGTAAAGACTTATTCATTGTAGATACATTTATTGCTTTTAGGTCCTGTAAGAAACATATTAGTTTCTTTTTTTTTGAAAAGCAATTTATGACTTTATCATTTCAATCTGTAAAAGCCCTAGCTACGTAGTGATCTGAAATCACTCTGAAAATACAGTTAAAATACGCGGTTCAATTTACCTTAATCTCCTTACGTAATTGGCAGCCAGATCTGAACTGTTGGCAACTCTCTGGCAAAATTTCCTGGCAGCCCTGCATTTAACTACCTAGCGCAATCTGATAATAAATAATAACAAACCCGCTGTACAGTTAGCATACGGTAAGTAGAGGAGGTTATGCAAGAAGTCTATTGAGTTTTAAAAAATAGCTATGAGCGTAGCGTATTATTGAGGGATGGCTGGGTTAATTACCACTATTGATGAGTGCTAAATAAGATAAAAAACGATTTGGTTTAACGGTTGTTTGCACACTGAGCACCGACCTTGATTATTTGAAAACTAGGGTTGAAGATTGACCCATAAGGTGCTATTTTAAAATTATCAATCGAAAATGAGAATTATTATCAATTAATCCCATTCAGCATATTTTAAAGAATCATCTTATTTTTAAATATTGAACTGAAGATAAGATAACGAACGCCAAACCTTGTTAATTAAGGAGTTATCATGAGCCATTTAGTTATTCCAAGCCACTGGAAAATAAGACGTTCTACTCATTTTTTTACCAAAGATAATGTGCCAGCCGCGTTGTTGAGTCATCATAATACGGCGGAAGGTGTATTTGGCCAAATTTGTGTGATGCAGGGCACTGTGACGTTTTATGGCTTTGCTAATGAGGCGGCAACTGAGCCAGAAAAAGTGGTGATAATTAAAGCGGGACAATTTGCAACCAGCCCACCGCAATACTGGCACCGTGTCGAATTAAGCGATGATGCACAATTTAATATTAACTTTTGGGCAGACGGTGATACGGGTAGTCAATCAATGTTTAAGGCATCTACCATCCATAGCAAGCCGATTGAGAAGTTATTCGATCAGCCAACTGAGTAATCCTGACTGAACATTTACTTAAATTTGTTTCGTTTTAGGGAAACGCTTTCTAAAGAAAAAGTTTCCCTTCACGATAAGACTAAATTAACCATGTTCTACGATATCTGCAACCAATAGCCATCAACCTCTATCCTGTTAAATCATTGTAACTTAGTCAATTTTTAGTGTGGATATGGGCTTTATCACGACCAACCTGAATGGCTAATTATTTAGATAAATGATTAACAGTCCAAACCGCTGCTTCGACCCGCGTACGCAATCCAGTTTTATTAAGAATATGCTTTACATGGACTTTAACTGTTGATTCGGTAATCGACAGTTTATGCGCAATCATTTTATTGCTGAGTCCTTCCGAGATCATTTGAATGACCTGCAACTCTCTACTGGTTAAGTTACTTGAGATATCTTCAATACTGGGAGTGCGTAATATTTGTGCCAAAATGGGTGCAAGGCTTGGGCTAATAACCAGTTCACCACGCAAAATTTTTCTGATGTCAGTAATAATTAATTCTGGTCCGATGTCTTTTAATAAATAGCCATCTACCCTGAGTTTTAAGGCCTCTTGGATATCTTCACCGCTATCAGAAACGGTAAATAAGATAGTTTTGGTATTAAAATTTCTCGCTTTGATTTCTTTTAAGGTTTCCATGCCAGTAAGTATGGGCATTTTATGGTCGAGTATGACTAAATCGACGTCATTTTTTGCTAAAAAATCTAAGGCTTCCTGCCCGTTGCTTGCTTGCCCAACCACGCTTAAGTCACTTTCAAGGCTTAATAATTCTGCCACAGCACGGCGAAGTAGTGGATGATCATCGACCAATAGCAGTCGGGCTGGAGAGGTTTCTGTATATACTTTAGTACTCATAACATACTCACAAATTCAACATGTAGCAAAAACGGCAAACGATTTAAAAATTTAACATTCACTCATAAAAATATGAATGGACTAAACAATAGATCAAGCTTATTAATCTTTATCTTCCTCAAAGAAATTAGGCACAAATTTAATAGTGACGATAGTGCCATGTGGCTCATAGTGAGCAAGGCTCAACTCACCGTTTAAGTTGTGAGCGCGCTCTTTCATAATCATTAATCCATGATGCTGTGTCTGATCGACTGTGTCTGGCATTCCTACGCCATCGTCGCTAATGGACATCACAATGTGTTTATCTTCATCATCAAAGGCCAAATTAATTTCTACATTTTTAGCCTGAGCATGCCGAGTAATATTTGACAGCGCTTCCCGTGCAATCTGGATCAAATTAATTTGTTCGGTGGCACTCAAATTGAGCGTCATGATTCGATTGTTTAGTTCAATATCAAATCTTCCTTTGTCGGCAAACTCCTTGGCAGCTTCATGCAAGGCTTGCTCAAAGTTATCGTTATCAATCGTCAGCCTAAAGGTAATTAATAAATCTCTAAGTTGCTGATAGGCAGAATTAAGCCCTTGTTTTATTTGAGCGATATGCTGACGAACAATGATTTCAATGTGGTCGTTACAGCCATTTTTAAGATTTCGTTCTAATATGCTGATTTGAATTTTAAGGTAGGACAACGATTGTGCCAATGAATCGTGTAGTTCTCTGGCGATTGTGGCGCGTTCTTCAAATAAAATAAGCTGATGTTCTTGTTGTTTTTGTTTGCGTAGCGATAACGCAGTACAAATGAGGCTGGTCAGTGCAACAATCAATTCATTGTTTTCATTGTCCAAATTAGGGTCATTGTTGGAAGTGGGATTGACAGCTATAGCTGTAAAACCAGCGTCGTTAGTCGAGGCAGGTGGTGGTATCTCGCTGAGCTGGATACTCTCAATCTCATTTTCTGGAGATGTTGTGGTATTCATCGCCAACACAGATTTTGGCCTGACGCGTAAATCTCCAAATTGTTCTTTTAAGTGGGCGATTGGATAAGACTTGCTATAGGTTGGGTCGTTGCTGATGCAGTTGTCGCAATTTAGCTTTTTACACAATTCTTTCATTTTGTCGCCATGCAAAATGATCGAGTTTTTACTGGTAATAAAATTATTATGAATACATAAAGTGAATTCAAGATGAGGCAGAATTTTACCAAAATCAGTGATGAGCTCATCAATTTTATATAAGCTGACTTGACTGCTAGATAAATATTTAGAAAAGTTATAAAACAATGATAACACTTGGTTAGCTTTTACCAAGTGCTGCGTTTTAATATCAACTTCGCTCTCTAGGGAGTGCTGGTAAGTGGCAATGATACTGGCCATGTCATTGAAAGAACGAGCAAGTGCACTAAATTCGGCATAGCCCGTAACAGCTGCTCTGGCTTGGCGGTCACCTTGTTTAAATTTACTGTTGGCTTTAATCAGGTCTTGCACAGGTAGAAGTACATTTTCACGCAGCTTATACATGCCTATCAGCAAAATAGTAATAATTATAATGAGTGAGCCAATTTGAAGTACTTGCTGCCAAATCTGACGTTTTTCATTTCGATGCTGAAGCTCACTGACGAAACGATCTACTTTTTTAATATAATCAATTGAATCGATGTAAAATTTTTGTTTATCTTGCGACATTAAAGCAGGTTTTAAACTATCTAACCATTGACGGTGTATTTGTGTTAGCTGACTATCAATTGCCTGACTGTCATTAGCGTTAGTTAGTTGGTAAGCATCTAGTTTTGCCAGTCTATTTTCCATGTCTTCAATAAGAATAGTTACTTTTTGAGACGTTGGTTGATTAATAGAGTTTGATTCACTGATCGCTTTATTTTGATGATTGGTAGCATCAGTGTTTAAGTCAAAAGGAAGATTAACTGCAAAATTGGTGGCGAGCTGAAAATTGATCTGGTAAGCAGCCATGCGTATTGAGCCAGCTGTGTTAATGGCTTTTTCATTTTCTTCTGACACCCAAGCCAGCATGCCACCGCCTAACGCAGATAAACAGCATAAAATAGAGATGGTTAATGCGGCAGCCCAAGCATAAAGCGGCAAAGAATGTGGTCGTATTTTATTTATCATTGTGTCGGGTGCTACTTACCATGAATAAACTTTTCTCTATCTAAAAATTTGAATTGATAAACAAATAAAATTTTAAAAAATCTGACTGTAAGCTTAGCTCAAAAAGCTTAGATCAAGACTTTTCATCGATTCATCTCGCTCCAATATACTCCTTTAAGCGATCAATGTACCACTATGTATTAATACTAATAACACTGATAACAAATTACCTTAAGTTAACATTTTTTGCTAACCCCGCTCTTTTTTGAGCTAACAAACAGGGAATCGTGAATAGGCGTGTAAATTATTTAGGCGTCTGTGTTGTGATACCTGTTGTTTATGCGGGTTTAGCGCTATAAGCGATTTTAAGTGAGGAACAGCATGGGCACGAATAGCGATTTTAAAGGCGGTAAGCTCATCACTGACTGGCGCCCTGAAGTACCAGAGTTTTGGGAGGAAAGCGGTAAAAAAGTTGCGCGTCGAAACTTATGGATTTCTATCCCTGCTTTGTTACTCGCCTTTGCAGTATGGATGGTGTGGAGCGCGGTGATTGTACGTCTTCCAGAAATTGGTTTTAAGTTTGATGGCGGGCAACTTTTTTGGTTAGCTGCATTGCCAGGTTTATCAGGTGCCACATTACGAATTTTTTATTCGTTTATGGTGCCTATTTTCGGTGGTCGTCGCTGGACTGCCATTTCAACGGCATCGCTCCTTATTCCTGCCTTATGGATGGGTTTTGCGGTTCAAAATCCTGATACACCGTTTATGATTTTCGCCATTATTGCCTTGCTGTGCGGCTTTGGTGGTGGCAATTTTGCTTCTTCCATGTCAAATATCTCTTTTTTCTACCCTAAATCGGAGCAAGGCACAGCACTTGGTTTAAATGCGGGTCTGGGTAATTTAGGTGTATCAGTCATGCAGTTCTTGGTGCCCGTAATTATTTTATTCGCAGTCTTTGGTAGCTTGGGCGGCGATGCGCAGATTGCAGAGTCGGGCAAGCACTTTTACCTACAAAATGCTGGCTTTATTTGGGTGCCGTTTATCATTTTATTCTCTGTACTTGCATGGTTTGGAATGAATGATATCGCGACTGCCAAAGCCTCGTTTAAAGATCAATCTATTATTTTTAAGCGTAAACACAATTGGATCATGTGTATTTTGTACATGGCAACCTTTGGTTCATTTATTGGTTTTTCTGCTGCTTTTCCAATGTTGATTAAAAATTCATTTCCAATGATCGATGCGTTAACGTTTGCCTTTTTAGGGCCATTGGTAGGTGCGCTTTTTCGTCCCGTTGGTGGTTGGGTGTCTGATAAGTTGGGCGGTGCAACAGTGACCTTTTGGAACTATATCGTGATGGTTCTGGCGGTACTCGGGGTAATGTATTTTTTACCCAGTGAAACCAGTGCAGGTAGTTTTGCAGGATACTTTCTGTGCTTTATGGTGTTATTTATCACCACTGGCATTGGTAATGGGTCTACGTTCACCATGATTCCTGTCATTTTTAGAACTTTTCATGAGCGCATGGAGCCAACTAAAATAGGCACCGAACCGTTGTTTATCGAAATTCGTAAAGAGTCCGCAGCAGTGGTTGGTTTTACCTCAGCCATTGCCGCTTACGGTGCCTTCTTTGTGCCCAAAATGTTTGGTTCAGGGCTTGGAATTGATGGCACGTTTATGGCGTTAATTGGCTTTTATATCATTTGCATTGTGCTGACGTGGTGGTATTACAAGCGTAAACATGCCGAGTGCCCTTGCTAGTTTCTTGTTGCGCTTAGTGTATCTAAAATCAAAGTAGTGCATTCCTGCTTAGGCAGGCACTACCAGCATCAGTACAAGCTGTGTCAATCATGCTGCTTACTCAGGTAAGTGGCATTTTTTTGCAAAAGCAGTTCTGTTCTATTTGGTTTGGCCTGATTTAATTATTATTTTGCTTTTTGATGCAGCGACTTCAGTTATAGGGCTAATCAACCACTACTACTAAGGTGGTAGTGCTGTGCTCATGTTAGATAATAGTAAGATTGTTACGCCCCTCCTAAAATGATGATACGAAATAGTATTTACGGCTTATGTACATAGAGAAGCTCCCTTTGCGCTTCACTCTAAATAACACCATAGGCAACAACATCATAGAGGATAGCGAAATGAGCCATTTACTCGACCAATTCCGTTTTTTTAAACGTAAAAAGGGAGAATTCGCTGATGGACACGGCGAGATTCGTGATGAGTCTCGGGATTGGGAAAATGTGTATCGTAGCCGTTGGCAATATGACAAAATCGTGCGCTCCACCCATGGTGTTAACTGCACAGGCTCATGCTCATGGAAGATTTATGTTAAAAATGGTCTGATCACGTGGGAAACCCAGCTAACTGATTATCCAGAAACTCGTCCTGACTTACCAAATCATGAGCCACGCGGCTGTCCTCGGGGTGCCAGCTATAGCTGGTATATGTACTCCGCCAACCGCGTGAAATATCCGAAAGTACGTAGCCCTTTATTAAAATTATGGCGTGAAGCAAGAGCTCAGCATGCCGATCCAGTCGATGCGTGGGGAAGTATTGTTGAAGACCCATTAAAAGCTGAGCAGTATAAATCTAAACGTGGTTTAGGTGGCTTCATCCGTTCCACATGGGCGGAAGTGAACGAGATTATTGCGGCAAGTAATGTGTATACCGCCAAAGTATATGGTCCTGACCGTATTATTGGTTTTTCGCCAATTCCAGCGATGTCGATGGTTAGTTACGCGGCAGGTACTCGTTATTTGTCACTCATTGGCGGCGTTTGCCTGTCATTTTATGATTGGTATTGCGATCTTCCACCTCCCTCACCCATGGTGTGGGGTGAGCAAACTGACGTGCCTGAGTCTGCTGATTGGTATAACTCGGATTATATTATTGCGTGGGGTTCAAACGTCCCACAAACACGTACCCCTGATGCGCATTTTTTTACAGAGGTGCGTTATAAGGGCACCAAAACTGTTTCTATTACCCCTGACTATGCCGAAATATCCAAGCTGACCGATCTGTGGTTGAATCCAAAGCAAGGTACTGATGCTGCATTGGCGCAGGCGTTTTGTCACGTTATTATCAAAGATTTTTATTTAAAACAGCCGAGTGATTATTTTATAGATTACGCCAAGCGTTATACCGACTTGCCGATTCTAGTGATGTTGGAAGGCGAAGAAGGTTCACGTCGCCCTGGCCGTTATTTGCGTGCGTCTGATTTGGTTGATAATTTAGGCCAAGAAAATAACCCCGAATGGAAAACCATTGGCTTAAACAATGATGGTGAGCTGGTGTCACCGCAAGGTTCCATTGGCTATCGCTGGGGTGAAAAGGGCAAATGGAATATTGAACAAAAGAACGGAACAACAGGCGAAGACATTGACCTGACTTTAACCTTAAAAGACAGTCATGAAACCTGTGTCGTTGCTTTTGATTATTTCGGTCATGTTGAGCACCCACACTTTAACTCTGTGCCAGGTGATGCACTACAACAAAAAACCGTGCCATGTAAAACCATTACGCTTGCTGATGGCACAACTGCCATTGTTGCCACTGTATTTGATTTAACTGTTGCAAACCTTGGTGTGGATAATGGTGTTGGTGGTAACCATGTGACTGATGATTATGACAACGCCAATGTTCCTGGTACACCCGCATGGCAAGAAGTAATCACAGGTTTAAGCCGCGAAAAAGTTATTCAAGTGGCGCGTGAGTTTGCTGAAAATGCGCATAAAACGCATGGCAAGTCGATGATTATTATTGGCGCGGGTATGAACCACTGGTATCACCTCGATATGAACTATCGCGGTGTAATTAACATGCTGATGCTGTGTGGTTGTATTGGTAAATCAGGCGGTGGCTGGGCGCACTATGTGGGTCAGGAAAAACTGCGCCCTCAAACTGGTTGGTTACCATTGGCATTTGCGCTTGATTGGCATCGTCCACCACGTCAAATGGCAGGTACCAGTTTCTTTTATGAACACAGTTCGCAGTGGCGCCATGAAACCATTTCTGCCCATGAAATTCTGTCTCCCAATGCCAATAAGGCAGATTTCCCTGAGCACATGCTTGACTACAATATTCGGGCAGAGCGCGCAGGCTGGTTGCCATCCGCACCGCAGCTCAACCGCAATCCTTTACTGATTGCTGAGCAGGCCAAAGCAAGCGGCAAAGGCATTGAAGAATATGTGGTGGATTCGCTTGAAGATGGCAGCTTACGTTTTTCTTGCGAAGCACCCGATAATCCAGTGAATTTTCCGCGCAATATGTTTATCTGGCGCTCAAACCTCTTGGGTTCATCAGGTAAAGGCCATGAATACATGCTCAAGTACTTCTTGGGTACCAAAAACGGCCTGATGAATGCAGAAAACCCTGCTGGCCATTTACAACCGAAAGAAGTCGATTGGGTAGAAAAAGGTCCAACTGGCAAATTAGATTTGGTGGTGACGCTCGATTTCCGCATGTCTTCCACGTGTTTGTATTCTGACATCGTGTTGCCAACGGCCACATGGTATGAAAAAGATGACATGAATACTTCTGACATGCATCCGTTTATTCATCCACTCACGGCGGCAACAGATCCTGCATGGGAATCCAAAACCGATTGGGAAATTTATAAAGGAATTTCTAAAGCATTTTCTATCATTTCAAAAGGTCATTTAGGCGTTGAAACTGACGTGGTGACCTATCCAATGCAACATGATACCCCAGGAGAATTGGCGCAGCCATTTGGTGGTACCGATTGGAAAACCGCAGGCGAAAAACCCGTTCCGGGTAAAAACTGCCCGATGATTAAAATCGTTGAGCGCGATTATCCAAACACTTATGCCAAATTTACGGCGGTAGGACCATTGTTAGAGCAATTGGGCAACGGTTCAAAAGGCTTAAACTGGGATATGAAAACCGAAGTGAAGCAGCTGGGTGATTTAAACCACCGTGTCACTGAGCTAAACATTGCGCAAGGTCAACCACGCCTGAACACGGCGGTGAATGCGTCAGAAATGATTTTGATGCTTGCGCCAGAAACCAATGGTCATGTGGCGGTTAAGGGCTGGAATGCACTGTCTGAATTCACAGGCCGCGATCATGCCCACCTTGCCAAATCAAGCGAGCATGAAAAAATTCGCTTTAAAGATATTGTTGCCCAACCGCGCAAAATTATCTCAAGCCCCACTTGGTCAGGTATTGAGTCCGATACGGTGAGTTATAACGCAGGCTATACCAACGTTCATGAGCTGATTCCTTGGCGCACGATTACTGGCCGTCAGCAGTTTTATCAAGATCATCCGTGGATGCAGGCTTTTGGTGAGCAAATGCAGCAATACCGACCACCAATCGATACTAAAACCACAGCGATGGTAAAAGATGCCAAACCAAACGGTAATAAAGAAATTGTACTGAACTTTTTAACACCGCACCAAAAGTGGGGTATTCACAGTACTTATTCTGAAAACTTACTGATGCTGACCTTGAGCCGCGGTGGTCCGTGTGTATGGCTATCCGAAGTCGATGCTGCAAAAGCGGGCATTGTCGATAATGACTGGATTGAATTATTCAATGCCAACGGTGCACTGACTGCGCGTGCCATTGTCAGCCAACGTGTGAAAGAAGGCATGACCATGATGTATCACGCGCAAGAAAAACTAGTCAATATTCCTGGTTCTGAACAAACTGGTACGCGTGGTGGTATTCATAACTCAATGACGCGAACCATTCTAAAACCAACGCATATGATTGGTAGTTATGCCCAGCAATCTTATGGATTTAACTATTATGGAACGGTGGGTTGTAACCGTGATGAGTTTGTTGTTATCCGTAAAATGTCAAAAATTGACTGGCTAGAAGACAAGCCAGATGATTCGTTACCGCGCCCATTGCCAACTCGCATTGAAGGTTAATGTAATTATTTTCTATCAATATTCGGATCACAATTATGAAAATTCGCTCGCAAGTCGGCATGGTGCTTAACCTTGACAAGTGTATCGGTTGTCACACCTGCTCAGTGACCTGTAAAAACGTGTGGACCAGCCGTGAAGGCATGGAATACGCGTGGTTTAACAACGTTGAGTCAAAACCAGGTATTGGCTATCCCAAAGAATGGGAAAACCAGACCAAATGGAATGGCGGCTGGATTCGTAACGCCAACGGTACGATTAATCCGCGCATCGGCGGTAAATTCAGAGTATTGGCCAATATTTTTGCCAACCCTGACTTACCAGAAATAGATGATTATTACGAACCGTATGATTTTGATTATCAGCATCTTCATACCGCACCAATAAGCAACCATCAGCCGATTGCTCGTCCGCGTTCTGCCATTACTGGCAAGCGCATGCAAAAAATTGAATGGGGTCCTAACTGGGAAGAAATTTTAAGTACGGAGTTTGAAAAACGCCGCAAAGACAAAAACTTTGACAATATCCAAGCCGATATTTATGGACAGTATGAAAATACCTTCATGATGTATTTGCCGCGTCTTTGTGAGCATTGCTTAAATCCAACTTGTGTGTCGGCATGCCCAAGTGGTGCGATCTACAAGCGCGAAGAAGATGGCATTGTGTTGATTGATCAAGAAAAATGTCGCGGCTGGCGCATGTGTATTTCTGGCTGCCCCTATAAAAAGATTTACTACAACTGGAAATCGGGTAAATCTGAAAAATGTATTTTCTGCTATCCACGAATTGAAGCAGGCATGCCAACGGTTTGTTCAGAGACCTGTGTCGGTCGTATCCGTTATTTGGGTGTCCTACTTTATGATGCGGACAAAATTGCTGAAGCCGCTAGTACACCAAATGAGAAAGACATTTATCCAGCCCAGCTCAATTTATTTTTAGACCCCAATGATCCAGCCGTGATTGCACAAGCCTTAAAAGATGGTGTGCCGCAGTCCGTGATTGATTCCGCACAGCGTTCACCCGTGTATAAGTTGGCAGTCGATTGGAAGCTGGCGTTGCCATTGCATCCAGAATATAGAACCTTGCCAATGGTGTGGTACGTACCACCGTTATCTCCAATCCAAAATGCAGCTGAAGCAGGCAAAGTGGGTATGGATGGTCTGATTCCAGATGTGGATAGCTTACGTATTCCGCTACGTTATTTAGCTAATTTGTTGACTGCTGGTGATGAAGCGCCTGTTCGTCTTGCATTGAAACGTCTACTGGCAATGCGCAGTTATAAACGGATGCAACTGGTTGAAAAACAGGAAGTGCAAAGCATCTTGGATGATGTAGGCCTAACCAAACTGCAAGTTGAAGAAATGTATCGCTATTTGGCAATTGCCAATTTTGAGGACCGTTTTGTGATTCCAACTGCGCATCGCGAAGAAGCCTTGAGTGATGCGTTTGCTGAGCGTGGCGGCTGTGGGTTTACTTTTGGTGAAGGTTGCTCAGGCTCTTCTGATACCAGTATGTTCGGTCAACGTAAAGCCAATCGTCGCGATTTTATCGACACTGTGCAAAAGTGGGAGTCATAAGATGCAACTTTCTGAAGTCTATAGCGCTGACGCAAGCACTACTTTTGACGCGCTTCCCGTGATTGCAAACTCTGAGCTTAAATTACTCAAAGTATTAAGTTTACTGATCGATTATCCAAGCACTGAGTTGTTTGAAGGCGAAGCATTTGCTCAATGTAAGCAGCTCGTTGTCACGTCAACGCTGATTAGCCCACAAGTACGTGGCCAAATCATTGGCTTAATTGATGAATTACTTGAATTGGGCTCTCTTGAAGCGCAATCCCGTTATGATGGTTTGTTTGAACGTGGCCGCTCATTATCCCTTTGGTTGTTTGAGCATGTGCATGGAGAGTCGCGTGATCGTGGACAAGCCATGGTTGATCTGATGGCGCAGTATGAAACGGCTGGCTTTGAAATTGGCGTGAAAGAGTTGCCAGATTATTTACCTATGTATTTGGAGTTCTTGGCTTATCAAGCCACTGTTATTGACGATGATATCCAGATACGCATGGATATTGCCGACGTCAGTCATATTATTGCGTTGCTGGCTGCCAGACTGGTAGAGCGCAATAGTCTTTATTCTGGTTGTTTTAATGCGTTATTACAAATTGCAGGCAAACCGCTTGATGTAGTAGACGAATACCTAGAAAAAATCAGTAACGAAAAGCGCGATGACAGCCTTGAGGCGATTGACAAAGACTGGGAAGAAGAAGTGGTCGACTTTTTGGGTGCGCAGCAAGAAGAGCGGTGTTCTTCACAAACAAGTACCAAAAATTTGGCTGCTCAAGCTGGCGTTAGACCTGCAAAGGCGGCCAACACCATCGGTGCGCCTGTACACTGGGTGGATTTTAAGCAAAATCCCTCGGTCAAACAATAATAAGGAGATTAGACATGAATATTGCAGATCCTAGTGTGAACTCTCTAGCCAATCTCAATTGGTTGCAGATATTCCTTTTTGGCGTTTATCCTTATATTGCGTTGACCATTGCAATTGTTGGTACGTGGGTACGGTTTGACTTGTCACAATACTCGTGGAAAACAGGTTCATCGCAAATGTTGCGCAAAAAGAATATGCGCTTGGCCAGCAATTTGTTCCATGTGGGAATTATTGTGGTGCTACTTGGGCATTTTGTAGGCATGTTAACGCCACATTTTATTTATGAGCCATTCATCAGCGCAGGCAATAAGCAAATTCTGGCAGTTGTTGTCGGCGGTATGGCAGGTGTTTTTTGCTGGATTGGCATGGTGATGTTGATCTGGCGTCGCTTTGCTGATGACCGAATTTCTCACACCTCATCTTTTTCGGACAAATTAGTACTCATCCTACTATTCATTCAGCTTAACCTTGGTTTAATTTCTATCTTTACTTCAATTAAGCATTTAGATGGATTAACCATGATGAACCTAGCTGGCTGGGCACAAGATATTACCATTTTAAGACCTTGGCAGGCAGCAGCGCGAATTGAGCAAGCTGATTTAATTTACCAGCTTCATATGGCACTCGGTATTACCTTAATTGCAATATTCCCGTTTACTCGGCTTATTCATATTATTAGTGCGCCGATTTGGTATTTGGGCCGTCGCTATCAAATTGTGAGACAAAAACGATCGCAATAAAGGTATCAAATCGGCATTACCTCTCAGGCTTCAATCCCAGTAATTGTGTGGTTGAAGCTGCATCTCATTTTGACGTTTTATTGAATAAATTTTTAGCGGAGCAAGCCATGACTGTCAGTATTTATAATCCAATTTCTAAAGTGAATAGTGATCGCGTCAATGGTCTTGAGAGTAAGAACGACGCCCGCAATGCATTAACCAACGCTACGCCAACACTCGCGAATGCTGCGCCAGCAACAAGTAATCCAGCAAACACTAATCCAGCAAGCAATAATGAAGACATCGTGCATTTGATGCCTTCATTAACCGACTTAAAAAAGCCACACGCTGACCAAGAATTTATTGACAGAGCACTAGCAGAAGAGCGTAGTAATCATAAAAATTTAATTGCTTCTAGTCGTGATGAGCTACCTTCTGTATTGGTCAACGGTGTCATGATCGACAGAACTGCTATTGCGCAAGAGGTGCAATACCATCCTGCTAAAAATAAAGAAGATGCGGTATTTTTAGCCACGCAGGCCTTGGTGGTGCGTGAGTTATTAAGACTAGCCATTGTGAGCGATAACGAGTTAGGTGAGTCTGCATGGGCAGAGGACGAAGAAAAAGCAATCTCTGCATTAATTGATAAAAATGTAAAAGCGACAATACCTGATGCTGCAACCTGCGAGCGTTATTATGAGCAAAATATAGAAGATTTTATCACTGATCCTGTGATGTCAGTTCGTCATATTTTATTGGCCTGCCTGCCTGAAGATGGTGAAGAGAGGCTTAAACTTAAAAAGACAGCTTATGATTACATTGAGCAAATTCAGAGTGATAGTAATCCTGCTGCTGCATTTATCGAATTAGCGCGTCAGCACTCTGCTTGCCCTTCAAAAGAACAAGGCGGTGATTTGGGTGTCATTAGTAAAGGGCAGACTGTACCTGAGTTTGAGAAGGTTTTATTTAAGTTAGAAACAGGTCTAGCACCGAGCCCAATTGAAAGCAGATATGGTTTCCATGTAGTTGACGTGCTAAATAAACAGCAAGGTATTCAAATGACATATGAGCAGGTAAGCGCTGCCATCTCTAATAAGTTGAGCCAAAAAGCGTTTCATCAGTCGCTTTGCGATTACTTATTCACCTTAGCGGATGATGCCGAAATCGAAGGAATTGACATGGTGCTGTCCCAAGAAAACATATTTCGTGGCTAGTAACAGTATTGACTACAGTACTACTCGCACAAGCAGCAGTTTGTCAGCCAGTTTGATCAATAACCATCATTCACTTTTGTTCACTAAAACAATGATGTTTTGTTTTCAATAGACTTCTTGCATAACCCCCTCTTGCGCTACGCTCACCCTTGAGAATGGGGATTTAAAGAGGTATAAATTATTTATGCAAGAAGTCTAATTTCTATCATAATCATCATTATTCTTTTAAATCCCCTGAGAACACTCAAATCAGGGGATATGTATTAAATATCGTCTGATTTGAGTCTTTGATTAAGAAAAAGAGTATGTATCTATGATAACGCCCGCGCAATTACGAACTGCCATTGAGCAACGTATCGAAGTCTATAACAACAATGATTTTCCACTGAATAAAAGAAACGTAATTACCTGTGCACTGTTAGATAGCCTTAACCATGTGCTTGCTCAGCGCATTACATCACCGTTTGCCATACCCAGACAAAATATTTCCGCCATGGATGGTTATGCCATTGCACATCATAGTGATGTTTCAAAAGATAGCTGCATTACGATAATTGGCGAGTCACAAGCAGGTCGTGCTTACCTTGGTGAAATAAAAGCAGGGCAAGGCGTACGGATTTTTACGGGGGCAGTGGTACCAAGTGCTTGCGATACAGTGATCATGCAAGAGAATACCAATTTTGCAGAGATTAAAAACAGCATAGATAAATCAAAACCGTATTCTATTGTGTTATCCAAAACCGCAAACATCGATGCCAATATCCGTAAGCAAGGGGAAGAAATACAACAAGCGGAAGAGGTGTTATCTCTGGGTAAACGGATTAATCCTGCTGATATTAGTTTATTGGCCAATTTAGGCATTAGCCATGTACAGGTTTTTAAACCATTGACGGTTGGCTTACTGGCCACAGGCGATGAATTGGTGCCAGTGGGTGCTGAGCTGACCCATTTGGCGCAAATCTATAATTCCAACACGCCAACCCTTAAAAGTTTGCTTAGTGCATTGCCTATCACAATCAATGACTATGGCATTATTCCTGATGATTTAGCGCAAACTACCGCGTGTGTTGCAAAAGCCATGGGCGAGTGTGATGTGGTGGTTTCTACTGCTGGGGTTTCTGTGGGTGATTATGATTTTTTAACCACCGTGATTGAGCGCTTAGGGCAAATCAATCACTATAAAGTCGCCATGAAACCAGGCAAACCGTTTGTGTTTGGGGAGCTGTGCCAAGCTGGTAGTAAGCCCGTATTATTCTTTGGTTTACCGGGTAATCCATTGGCAACAGTAGTCGGTGCACTACAATTTATAATTCCTGTCTTATGGCAACTCTCAGGAGTATCTGTGTCACAACAGCCCATGCAACTGACACTGAAGGCAACAGCCAAAAATGATATTAGAAAGTCACCAGGTCGTACTGATTTTCAAAGAGGTCTGTTGTCACAAAATGAGTGTGGTGTGTATCAGGTAGAGTGCTTTTCTCAGCAAGACTCGCACAGAATAAAACAATTAAGCCTTGCCAACTGCTTTATTGTTTTAGACCAAGATAGTGCTCATGTTAACTCTGGCGATACGGTCACTGTGCAACCTTTTCCGTGGTTACACTGTTAATTAAAATTTTAGACGCTAATTGAATTAAAAAGTGGTTAGTGAAAATCTTTAGCCGTAAGACGCTTGCGATGTACTACTTAAGTAGTAGCTATTGAGGGGCTTAAGGTTAATTGTTATATGAATGCGTTCTGTCATACTTATTTTAAAATAGACCAGTATCCACTGATAACCTGAGGCAACGTCTACAGCAAACCATATTTGGCGGTAACGATATATGACTTATCACAGCCCTGTAAAAGGGGGTGCACAATGGTATTCTCCTGTTTTAACATCCGCTGCCATGGTCGGTGGTAGCGTATTGTCTTCTGCCACAATAAATCCAAAAACAATAGTTAATCATACTGAGATTGTCCCACCGCAACCGCTCACGGATAGCTTCTCACGTCGATTAACGTATTTACGTTTATCTATTACCGACTTTTGCAACTTTCGCTGTGAATACTGCTTGCCAAATGGCTATCAGGGCAAGCGTCCTGATAATGAATTAAGCGTGTCCGAAATTGCCACCTTAATTCGCGGCTTTGCGCAAGTGGGTACTCGAAAAGTAAGAATTACCGGTGGCGAGCCGTCTATTCGTCGTGATGTGGTCGAGATTATTCAAACGATTAAGCAAACACCCGGTATTGAAACCGTGGCAATGACCAGTAATGGCTATAAGCTCGGTAAGCATTTGGCCAATTGGCAATTGGCAGGGCTTAATCAAATTAATATCAGTATGGACAGCTTCGATGCGGCAACATTTCATCAGATGACGGGTTTTAATATCTTGCCGCAATTAATGGCTGATATGGATAGGTTATTGGAATCCACTGATATTAAACTCAAAATAAATAGTATTTTGATGTCGGAAACTGCTTTTGATAATTTAATAAATGCCATGAATTATATTAAGCATCGCCCAGTAACGTACCGCTTTATTGAATTTATGCAAACCAGTGACAACAGTGATTTATTTTTTGCGCAGCATGCGCAAGCCAGCAGTATTAGTGATTATTTGTTGAAAAACGGCTGGCGCACCAATCAACGTGGCAGCGCAGATGGGCCAGCCATTGAGTATAGTCATCCCAATTATTTAGGGCGTATTGGTATTATTGCTCCATATGCTGCTCATTTTTGTGATAGCTGTAACCGCTTACGTGTTAATAGCGTGGGTAAAGTTCACTTGTGTTTATTTGACCAAGCTAACCACGACATTCGCCAGCATCTAAGGCAACACGATGTCCGTGGGTTGGTTAACACCTTACGGTCTTTTATGCCGATTAAGCCAGAGCATCATCATTTGCATGATTCTAATAGTGGCATGATGAATAACTTATCCATGATCGGTGGTTAGTGATTTAAACGCCTCACGTTAAACCTTCATTGTGTATTAATTTTTGCTTTTGTTAAGGAATATCTATGTCCAAACCTGCTGCACAATTTATCCCAATCAATATTGCTGTTTTAACGGTTTCTGATTCGCGTACTTTAGCAGAAGATACATCGGGTCAATATTTAGCAGATCAAGTTGTTGCTGCCGGCCATCAACTGGCTGATCGTCAACTGATTACCGATGATATTTATCGTATTCGTGCCGTAATTAGTGGCTGGATTGCTGATCCAAATATTCATGCCATTATTACCACAGGCGGCACTGGATTTTATATTCGAGACAGCATGCCAGAAGCAGTCAGCGTTCTATTTGACAAATCGATTGATGGTTTTGGTGAGATGTTTCGTTTGATCTCTAAAGATGAGATTGGCATGTCAACCATACAGTCGCGTGCGGTGGCAGGCATGGCAAATGGCACAGGTATTTTTTGCTTGCCTGGCTCTTCAGGCGCTTGTCGCACGGGTTGGGAAGGCATTTTAAAAGACCAATTTGATAACCGCACCCGTCCTTGCAATTTTATACCGCACTTTATGCGTACCAATCCGACTCATGACTAACCATTTATGATTAATCCTATCGGCAACAGACCTTATTTAGCAGGTATTGTCATTTTGGCGGGCGGTGCGTCTAGTCGAATGGGCACACCCAAAGCCCAGCTCCTTTTGCCAACAGGTGAAAGCTTGCTGGACTATCATGTTCGGCAGGCGGCTGAGTTAAATGTCCCGATTATGGTCGCAGATAATGAGCGTGGTTTTCAGGTGTCAGCGGATTTGCTGTTAAAGCATGAAAATTTGCCGATCTTGTATATTCCTGACTACGGTTCTAAGTTAAACGCTGAAAATAGTGATAAACAAAAAGCCACGGGCGGTGCCTTAGTTGCCATTGCTTCCGCATTACAGACAATGTCTACGCTGAATGCCAATAAACAGGATACTTGGTTAATGGTAATGAGTTGCGATAGCTTGGTTCCTGCTATGCAACTCTGGCAAAAGCTACAATCTTCCATGACCCAGTCCATTCATAGCTCAGTGGTTTGCTTAACCGATGACACGCATTTATATCCACTTTTAGGACTTTATCGTTTAAGTCTTGAGCTTGATTTAGTGGATTATCTTGATCGTGGCGAGCGGCAAGTGATGAAGTTTATTCAGCATCAAGTTCAACCCATTGCCTTACCAAAAAACTGGCAGCATTTAACCAACTTTAATACGCCTGAGCAGTTTAAACAGGCATGTGCCGCTTTAAATGATTTATAAAGCATTTTTTTAAAACAAAGTAATTGTTAATCATGCGATTGTTAAAAGAGTAATACAACTATGCCGACACATTCCAATCCTCCTAGTGACCAGCATCCAACAACAGATCTAAACGTATCTGGTTTATCCCATTTAAACAGTAATGGCGATATCAATATGGTCGATGTGAGTGGTAAAACGGCAACGACCAGAGTAGCGCATGCTGCAGGACAAGTATGCTTTCCTACAGATATTTATGCGCAAATTAAAGCGGCTGATGGCATGACCAAAAAGGGTAGCATTACTCAAACCGCGCATATTGCCGGTATTATGGCGGCAAAACGCACGCATGATCTGATTCCGCTATGTCATCCCCTTCCTTTAGACAAAATTGGTCTGACGTTTGCTTATGATGACCGTGCCAACGCAATAACAGTCGCGGCAACGGTCAAAGTGACACACAAAACGGGCGTGGAAATGGAAGCATTAACTGCGGTGAGTGTGGCTTGTTTAACCATCTATGATATGACTAAAGCCTTATCGCATGACATTATGATTGAGGGTATTCATCTGATTCATAAGAGCGGTGGTAAATCGGACTATCAATATTCTTCAATAGAATAACGCGTTAAATTTTATGGCGAGCTTACAAGTGAGACCTTCATGACTAACATGACTACGAGTGAGATGACTAGGACTGACATGACTAAGACAGACAGCATGACTATTAGTATTTTGTACTTTGCCAGTTTGGCAGATGAAGCCAAGTGTCACGAAGAAAAAGTCACGGTGCAAAAATCAATATCACTACATGCGCTCTATGCCAATTTGAACCAAAAGCATTGCTTTAGTAAACCGCAATCGCAATTGCGTGTGGCCGTAAATGACTATTTTGTTGACTGGGATCAAGAGGTTTGTGATGGAGATAATGTGGTCTTTATGACCCCCGTCGCAGGCGGTTAATTGTAAGTTTTATTGCGAAATAACCCAATAAACTTAGAAAACCAACATGATAGAAGCAGAGGGTAGACATGGTGGACGGTGCAAACAATAACACGGCAAATACATTGCTAGCAGGGGATGAAAACGAGGTGCACCAGCGTTCAATGCGTATTAACCGTAGCGTTGATGAGGCCTATCTGCTTGCGCAGCGTGACGGCTTTTCTTTATTAGATGTGGCTATTGATGAAAGCAGACTTCGAAACATGCTCGATAACGACAGTTGCGGAGCCTTTGTCAGTTTTGAAGGACGCGTGCGTAATCATAACAATGCCACCAGCGTTGATCGACTGACTTATTATGGTTATGAAGCATTGGCCATTAATCAAGGCCGCCAAATTATTGCAGCGGCAAAGAATCAATTTGAAATTACACAGGCCATTGCAATCCACCGTATTGGCGCTTTAGAGATTGGCGATATTGCGGTGTGGATTGGGGTGGTGTCTGCGCACCGTTATCCAGCCTTTGATGCATGTCGTTGGATACTTGATGCCATTAAGGCGGACATTCCTGTTTGGAAGCAAGAATATTATCAAGATGAGTCATCTAAATGGCTGAGCAACAATGGTTAATGATAAGTGCTCAAAAACAGGAGCTAATGATTTATAGAGTGATGATTAATATTTTATTGCATCACGCTCACTTATACCAATTTGGAGTTTTATTTATGAAACGCGCCCATCAATTACAGCCATTATCACGCCAGCATCACCTTGGCTTAAATTTAGGTTATCACGCCAAAGAATGTGCAGATAACCCACAAGACATTGCAAAACACTGGCAGGCATTATCTGATTATATGCATAATATGCGCCATCATTTTAGTATTGAAGACAACTTAATCGTTAAGAGCTTAGCGCCGCATCAAACGACTGATCCGCAAGTTGCTGCTGTATTAACAACAATGGCGCAGCAACACCAAGCATTGAATCAATTGATGGCACAAATTCAAGCGGTGCAAGATGCTAACAGTAGCGCCATTACTGTGAGCCAAATTAAAGAATTTGCGAACCTGATATACGATCATGTTCGCTTTGAAGAGCGCGAACTATTTCCGATGGTTGAACAATATCTCACTGAAGATGAACTTAATGCCATCTATGAGGCCAGTCCCGATAACATTAAGCACTTAGATGAGCAGCGCTAATCCAAATTTAACTTTAAAATCAGTAATGATCGGTAAAAAATGCTTACTAATATTGCTTTAACCACATGGTTAGATTAAAACTCAAAGGATAAATAAATGAAAAATAAAATTATTTTAGTATTATGCTTAAGTATGTGTATGGTGACTGCACATGCGCAACCAATAAAAATTTATGCTGCTGCCAGTTTAACCAATGCGATTGGTGACATTGCTAAACGCTACGAAGCCAAATATCCCACTGTCAAAATTACGCCAGTATTCGGTTCCTCATCTATGCTTGCCAAGCAAATCGAACGAGGTGCTGAAGGAGATATCTTTTTTTCAGCCGATCAAGACTGGATGAATTATTTAATCCAAAAGAATTTAGCCGACCAAAGCAGTGTTGAACCCTTGCTCGCCAATCAACTTGTTTTAATCAGCCCGAAAAATAGTCAAGTTAAATTTAAACCACAGGCAAGTTTTAATTTTTCCAAATCATTTAAAGGCTATTTATGCACAGGCCAAATGGAGTCAGTGCCTGTTGGAAAGTATGCCAAGCAAAGTTTAGCAGCGCTCAATTGGCTTGATAGTTTAAAAGGTCGAATTGTGGGCACGGATGATGTGCGTTCAGCATTGGCTTTTGTTGAGCGTGGTGAGTGCCAAGTCGGTATTGTTTATAAAACCGATGCGCTTATTAGTCAAAAAGTGAAAATTGTGGGAACCTTTCCAGAGAACTCACATAAACCCATTGTTTACCCGATTGCAGTAACCACTAAAGGCCAGAACAATCCTGATGCGATTCAATTTGAAAAATTTGTGAAAGAAGACCCGCAAGCCAAAGCGATATTTGAGCATTATGGATTTTCTGTAAAACCACATAACTAAGGTTGATCCATGCTAAGCCAAGAAGAATACGATGTCTTGTATTTGTCTGCCAAAGTCGCAGTGTTTGCTACGCTGTTTTGCTTACCACTGGCAGTGACGTTGGCTTGGTATCTAGCACGCTATGATTTTAAGCTAAAATTTCTGGTCGAAGCGGTTTTACAATTACCCATTGTTCTGCCGCCAGTGGTATTGGGCTATTTGCTGCTTATTTCATTTGGTAGCCAAGGCTTTATTGGGCAGTATCTTGCTAAATTAGGTATTCATTTGGCGTTTAATTGGAAAGGTGCAGTGTTAGCCTCGATGGTGGTTGCGTTTCCACTCATTGTGCAGCCGATCCGATTATCATTTCAGTTGATTAATCGGCAACTTGAACAAGTGGCAGGATCGCTTGGTGCAAGCCCATTCAGAGTTTTTTATAGCATTAGTCTACCTTTGGCCTTACCTGGCATTATTATCGGCAGCATTTTGGGATTTAGTCGTAGTTTGGGGGAGTTTGGCGCCACCATTACCTTTGTTGGCAATATTCCTGATGAAACTAGGACCATTCCGATTGCCATTTACTCACTATTACAACAACCCGATGGTGATTCAGCAGCCATGCGATTAGTTGCATTGTCGATTTGCTTGGCCTTTTTTGCCCTGATGGCCAATTATTTTATTATGAAGAAATTTCAAAACAAGTTGGAAGCTTAATCATGCTGCGCTGCGATTTTGAATATAAAGCTGCTAACTTTCAACTCGCGATTCAATTAGACATGCAACATCAACTTATTGGTATTGTCGGTGCATCAGGCTCAGGGAAAACCACGCTACTCAAAAATATTGTTGGCTTGCTTCAACCGACACAAGGCCATATTCATTTTAATGACAGCATTATGGTAGATACGCAGCAGCATATTGTGATCCCCATGCATCAGCGCAAAATTGCATTAATATTTCAACAGGCACTGCTATTTCCCCATATGAGCGTAGCGCAAAATCTGAGATATGCAGAAAAATTTATACCATTTTATGATAGAAAGTTTCAATTTACGCAGGTCATTGAGCTGTTGGAATTAAAGCCACTCATCCAACGTAAATCTCATCAACTTTCTGGCGGTGAGGCGCAACGAGTGTCAATTGCACGCGCGTTATTATCATCACCTAATTTATTGTTATTGGATGAACCATTAACTGGATTGGATCAGCGCTTAAAACAGCAGATTTTACCTTTTTTAAAAATGCTAAAACAAGAAACTACGTTGCCGATGATTTATGTGACTCATCATATTGAGGAGCTTGAGTATTTGGATGCGCATGTGCTGACATTAGAGCAGGGAAGTCTGATTTAGCGACTCATCCTTTTTATCAATTACCTCTCTAATGGCGTTGAGTGTTTTAAGATCAGTCCCCACACGCATAAAGGCTGTGTTAAACACTGATTTATTAATATGGTCAACTGGTTATAAACGAGTCACATTAAGATATTTACTTAATAGACAATGTCCATTCACATTGGCTATTGTCCCATACACCTACTACTAATAATTCCAAGATTGGATTGTAGAGGTATATATTTTCTAATTAAATAGTGCTTTATTCATTAAACCATCTAATTTTGAAATTTCTCTGATCAATAATTTTAGATAGATTAGACCTCTTGCGAAAGTATAGAAGAAGTATATACTGTATTTATGAGATATGAGAATTTAAGCCGTTATACCAATGCTGAGTTTAAGCGTTTGGTCGGGGTTACTCGTGAGCTATTCGACCTGATGGTCGATATTTTGGCTTTGGCAGAACAGCAAAAAAAGAAGTCAGGTCGACCGCACAGTCTGAGTCTGGCGGATCAATTATTGTTAACGCTCAACTATTTAAGATGCTACAAGAGAGGTGGTCCCACTTGTTTGAACAACTAAAAGCTTATTTATAAGTGATATTCTGCTCTAGTTAAGCTACCTTATTTTGTTGTGGTAGCTGGTCATAGTAAACTCATCTGGAGTCATTTTGTCCAGACTCGAATGAGGTCGTTTCAAATTATAAAATTCAAAATATGCACTCAATTGCTTTTTCGCATCGGTGACACTGCTATAAGCTTTGAGATACACCTCTTCATATTTAACGCTTCTCCATAATCGTTCAACCATCACATTATCAATCCATCGACCTTTACCATCCATACTGATTTGAATGCCATTTGATTTCAATACATCAATAAATGCATCACTGGTGAACTGACTGCCCTGGTCTGTATTAAATATTTCAGGTGATCCATATTTTTCAATCGCTTCATTTAAAGCCGAAATACAAAAATCCACCTCCATACTAATCGATACCCTATGCGCAAGTACCTTGCGGCTATGCCAATCAATCACAGCACATAAATAAACAAAGCCTTTTGCCATAGGGATATACGTTATATCCGTAGACCACACTTGATTACTGCGCAGAATAGCCAACCCTTTGAGCAGATATGGATATTTACGGTGAGCTTGATTAGCCTGGCTTAAATTTGGTTTGCAATATAACGCCTGAATACCCATTTTCTTCATTAAAGTACGTGTATGACGTCGTCCTATATGATGCCCTTGACGATTCAACAAATCACGCATCATACGACTGCCTGCAAAAGGATATTGCATATGTAATTCATCAATACATCGCATCAGTTTCAGATCTGATGAGCTAACAGGTTTTGGGCGATAATAATAACAACCACGAGAGACTTTCAGTAACTTAGCCTGTTTAGATACTGAAATCTGAAGTGAGTGATCGATTAACTTTTGTGGTTGAAGCGGCCCAGTTTCTTCAACACACCTTCTAAAAAATCAATTTCTAATGCCTGCTCACCGATTTTTGCATGTAACTTTTTAAGATCAATGGGGGGTTCTGATGGAGCTTTTGATTGATCGAAAGCTTGCGAGGAAGCTGAGATCAGTTGATTTTTCCAGTCAATAATTTGGTTTTGATGAACATCAAACTCAGAACTCAATTCAGCAAGTGTTTTTTCTGCTTTGATCGCAGCAAGTGCTACCTTAGCTTTAAAGTCGTTTGAATGATTTCTTCTTGGTCTACGTGTCATAAAATACTCCATATATTGATGTTTATAACATCATTTGGGGAGCAAAATATCACTTATAAGTGTTGTTCAAATTTCCTGATCCACCTCTGTCTGGTTATTTGTAGTCATAAATTTAAGTTCCCACTTGTTTTTAAGTGAGGACTAAATTAAGGCTTATAGGACGAATTCATAAGATGTGTTCAGCGGACGCTTACTTTATATTCAATTCAATAAATTAATATTATGCTCAATCCTATTTTGGATCATTTGGATAGTCTCTGTTTGAATTTGTCCAGGTAATAGATCATGAGCGATATTGCTGAATCGGATTGCAACCTTACAAATCGAACTAATAATTTCATCGACTTCTTGGGCAGAAAGTTCCGCTTCCTGAGTACCAAGTTTTACAAGAGCTTGTCGGGGAATATCCAGTGCCTCACCCATGATATCCATTTGATGATATCCACCTGGCCCTTCACAGAAAGTAACATCATAGGCAGGGGAGAGTTTCCATTGCCCATTTTGGGACATCAGAAATGAAAAGTTTTTGCAATGATCATCTCGATTATTGAAGACTACATTGAAAACAGCTCGCTTGAATGCAATTGCTTTTTCGCGAACATCATTGGTGCAAAAGTGTGCAGCGCGAAGAAAGTTACTGTAGTCTAAACTCCCTGGTGATTTAAAATCAGCTCCGGTGAAGGCCGCTAAACTTTGCATAGGGATACGCATGCCATCGTGGCGGTCAAATCTCTTTGATGCAAATGCGGTTAATCCATTCGGAAGAGTAAAATATTGAGTGTCAGGGGTATCAATATGACAATGACGCAAACATTCTGCATAAACAGCTTCAATTGCACAAACTTCAGGATGCTCTTGCTGAGCGGGAAATTTGATCAGCCAAGCTTCATGTTGATGTGAGCTAACTGTTGAGAATTCGTTGGTGACAGGATCACGATAGATGAGCGCTTTTGGCCTTGCACCTTGTGGAGATCCACCCATAATTAATAAATGCTGTAAAAATTCTGCACCTTCTCCTTTGAGAACTTCCTGAACTTCTTGAGCGAGTTTAATCAGTGGGATATTTTCAGTTAATGCTAACTCAGTTGCTGAAGGTTCAAAGGATAATGCTCCCATCGCATGTGTATTAATATACGTGAGTCTTTCTAATGGCCCAATCCGTGCAGGATTAAATCCATTTTTTTTAAATAAGCGATCCATAAGAAGCATGCCCCAACCATCGGGCAAGGCATCATATATAGGACCTGGCAATCCCATTTGATGTGCAGGAAAGTTCGTTCTTAATGGGTCACTTTTTAACGGAAGTAGGTAAGAGGAAAGTTCTAAACCTTTACTGATCGCTTCTGCACTGTATTCAAAGGCGATTAATGGCCGACCTGTGATTGCGGTTGAGGAGACCAGTGTACCCCAAAGCCAATATTCACCCCATCCATTGTAGTAAACATTAAGTTTTTTGAGCATGGACTTATTTCCTTTTGATACGTTGGCGAGCCGTATTGCTCTCATAGCGGAGAATGTCATTTACACTGTTTAAATGAGGTTTAAAGAGTTCCTCTAATTCTTTTAATCGGCCCAATACCATGGCAACACGTACTAAATTTTCAAATGAAACATTTCGACCAGCTTCCAGATTAGATACTGTATTCACACTAACACCAGCACGTGTAGCGACGTCTGCCTGAGTCATTTCCAGATAAAGTCGTTCTTTGCGAAGCCTTTCACATAATAACGTGACAATCTCTTCAGGTTTTTTGAAGTTTAAATCCATAATATTGGGTCTTATATCTATATATATCTATTAAAACACAAAATAATGGAGTTATATAATAAACTGACTTAGTCGGTAAGAAAGGTACTTTATTGGCCTGATTAGATCCTACTAGACTAAAGAAGTCTAATTAGATATTTAAAATCTAAAGGAATCTAATACGTAAGCGTCCGCTGAACCCCATAGCTATTTTTTAATTCGGTTCAGGTTTCCAGCGGTGTGGCAGTAATTCTTCTATTTGGGTCACTTTATGTGTGGGCAACCTTTTCAGCACATTACTTAAATAGGCATACGGATCTAGGCCATTCAGCTTTGCTAACTGTATTATTGACGGAATTAGGCCAGACATATACATCTTGAGAAGAGGGGAAATTCTTATTCCTTGCATTTGAATTATTGGAGAGGGCCATCACTTTCAAATTTTTCTGTAATACTTTGCTTATCTTAAAGTTTAGCCCGAAGACCTTCCACCAATTGTAAAATAGAGGCCAATCCCTGAGGGTTCTGAATCTGTTCTATTGGAATGTCACTCATCAATTTATTGGGTGATCTCATAAAATGCTGCATCCAGGCTGTATCCCCACCTGTCAGAGCATCTAGTGATGTGGTAATACGGATTAAAGTGAGGGCGATTTCTCCCTGTTTTGAAGTGGGATCTAATTCAAGAGATGTTAAAGTTTTCACCGAATCTATATTGAGTGTTAAGGCTAGTTGATCCTGTGCAAGACCAAGTCGTTTAGCAGCAGCTAAAACTGCCTTAGCTAATATCATTTTCTGTTTTGCAGTTTTTTCTGATGTTGTATACATGACCGATCCCTGTTTCAGACGCTGCTAATTCATAGAGTTTATACGATTTAATTATCGTTGATTAGACATCCAATGTTTACTAAAGATATATTAAATTTGACTTTAGATAAGGAAACAACGGTTAAATTATTTAACAGCATGTGGCTGTTTTTAGACCTTCAGCTTTAAGTTCAAGAGATCGAGGTCTGCCGATACATGCTAGATGTAAGCAAAATTTAAATGCAGCAAGAGCATGACCATCTTTTACTGAGTAGAGTTGTAGACGAGGAAACTCCTCTTGAGTTGGTGGATGTTTATCTGTTGATGCTTTTGCTAATTTGAAAAGTTGAGGCTGTTGTTTAGCATCTAACTTTGTTTGCAAATCTTGTCCAAGTAAGTGCCAAAATTTGGCAGGAAATAAAACCTTAACTTGGGAGTAAAAATGTTCGAGTTGATCGATATCCTTCCAGCGATAATGGATACCTGTGTGTGATGCGGTCACTCGATTCAAAAATATATTCAGGACGTATGCAATTTGTGTTGGTTTTTTACGAGCTATTTTCTGTAGATGTTCAAAAAAATAAGTCACTGCATGAAGCTCTTCAGCGCTATCAAGCATTGCTGGTTTTAAGTGGGTTGAGCTATCAATACTAAATAAACGGGGATTCCCTTTTTTTGATTTAATGTTTGCTAAATTTAGGGCATTTTCATACCAACAATTGACAAGCTCTTCTGGTAAGCACATACGTTGAGCTGCACTTTTAGGATCGTTAGTAGTCTCCAATATATTGAGCGTTTCATAGAAGCGTTGAAGTGAAATTTTAGAATCTTCTGTTCCAACAAAGAAAGCAAAAAAATCATGGGATTGATCTATTTGTAACGACAGTTCATCTAAAATGTCAGTAGCATTACTTTGAAGCCATTTTGTTTGATCGTTTAATAATATAGTTGCTAGAACGGCCTGGTTTTTTTCAAAATTAAAGTCTTTTTCATCATTTGTTATTTGCAAATTTTTAAACGTTGCATTGTGGCCCATAATTTTTTTAGCCAATTCATTAGGCATATCTGGATGATGTTTTAGTAGTTTTTGACCAGCTATGAGATAACTTAAATGAATATAGCTTTTGAATGTTTCAACTGGCTCTATATGTCCTAAGAGATGTGCAATAACAAACCAATGGTTTTGTCCATGTTGATTTTGAAGTAGCTCGGCTCGAATTTTTTGATATTCGTTTTCGCTATAGTCAGTTAGCTTTTGCACAAGTGGTGCATATTCAGAGTTCAGTAAAAGCGATAAATGATTCGCTGTAGTGTGACGAAAAGAGTGAAAGGAGTAATGATGCCCTTTAAAGACCTGATTTAATATCAGTTTTAGGGGTGCGGTGACAGTGTGTTTATTCAGTTTTTTATTTTCATTCAAGTTGCTGAATAAATATAAACTTTTCTTATTTTCTAAGCGTTTTTCAACAACAAAATCGCTAAAGAATTGGTACTCATCATCTTTTAGCAAAGCGTATGCAGGCACAATCCGTTCCGCACTATCCGTTTTGAGAAGATGTTGATTCCCTTGTTTTTTTGAACCATAAGGTTGAACCCAGATAGAAAATTGATTTAAACCCTCGATATCTTTTACACGTAACCCGAGTATTTCGTTAATACGCATACCAGTACGGTAAGCCAAAATATAAATGATTTTTAATAATTTATAGTGATGGTCTGAGATGGATTGGTCATGTAAGAGCTGATTTAACTTCTTTAATATGACCTGGAAGGCTGTGTGGCCTATGATGCGTGCCCGTGGTCGACTTTGCGATGCAATAAATTCAAGTTCGAAATCTTCTGCTTGAAAAACAATTTGTTGAAAGGTATGAAAGCGTTTCAACATGTGGATTGTTTGGTCTTTAGATTTTTTAAACTCAGATTGATCTACTTCATCAGCAAGTCGTGTATTGCTAATGATTTGTTGATAGATTTTGTTCAGCAGATCATTAATGTCATCGTCGGCATCGATGTATTGTAAGGCATGAGTTAAAAACGGTTCTGCGATCCGGGTGTAATATGTATAGATTGAACTATCTGCGAGTTTTTGATTGTCTTGAAATGCCTTCGTGTACTGAGTTGTATCAAAATCAAAGGTGGCTGATAATTCTTTTATTTGCTCTGAATTTGGTTGATAGAGACTGATGAGCCATAAGATAATGCGCTTAGAAAACTCATTAAACTGCTCTTGGTGAAGCAGGCAAAAATCAATAATGAGTTTAGCAGTGCCTTGGTCCGTTGATGTGCGCATAATTTTCAGCAAGTTTTTATGAATAAATATCACATTTTCTACTGCTTCAGACGTATTGAGATCTGGTAGGACTTTGGCTGTAGAAGAGACATTTCGTTCGATTTCAGCACTTAATTGAGTTTTAAATTTTGGGAATGCAAAGTTTTCAAACTCATGTTCTGATAAACCACACGTGAGAGTGTTTTCTAACAAACATTGTGAGAGGGCAGGATCAATATCTGCATTCTGTAGTTGTAGCCAATTAAAATTGGCGTAGTCACTTAAAAACTCAAAAGTCTTGTTGGTGTATGGATGTTTTATTTTTTGAAAAATGAGGTGTAGATACACATTCACATCTAGACTGATGTCACGAATTTGTCTTGTATTAAAATGAATGAGCCAAAGTCTTGTCAGCTGATCTGGGATAAAATTACGTGATTTTCGAATTGTTTTTTCATCAACAAATAGATCGCCATAGCTTGGAGAAAGTGGCTCTAAAAAGATGATATTAAAATCGCAAATTTTTTGGATTTTTGCAGGGTTTTTTAAATGTTCGAGCAAAGCATTTAATGAAGCTATTTGATTTAATCCACCGTATAACATTGAGCAAAGCAGAATATTCCCAATAATTTCATCATCAGAAAAAGCGGAACTATCTTGAGCAAGAATCCAGTAATCCCAAAGTTTTTCTATAAAGATGTCAATTTCATGACCGGCCTGGATCCAATCCAAAGTGAAAATTGGTTCATCGCGTTTCATCTCAAAGGTGAGATAAGGTAATGGGAAGTCTAGGTTATTGCTCTTATTGAGATCTTTGATATATGTTCGGAAGAATTTATGTGCATATTTTTTCCAAGCCAAATTTGGTGCTTTACGTTTAATAAACTCATAAATCGCAGGGTACGCTTGAATTAATTCGTCATTTGAGAATTTTTGCTCATCAAAGTACTGTCGGAGCTCTTGTTCTGCATCAGCTCGTAGGTTCTTTTCTAATTCATTACGTTGAAGTTGACGTCTATCTTCAGCATAGCGTTTTTTTGGGATTTTTTTATTGAATGATGACATGAACTTCAATCCCGCTAATTTTAAATTGATCTTTCATTTGCTCTAAAACATTCGCAATTTTAGAAAATTGAGATAGTGATAAACTGGAAAAAGGATGTGCTGCTTCTTGTTGCATGAGCTCATGTCCAAAGAGAGCTAAAATCTCAGGTTCGGTAATTTTATGAGTCAAAAATGCACGAGCTGTATGGCGATGCCAATTTGCATGATCAAGTCCTAATTCAGGATGGAAATTTTTGACTGTAGAAGGACTTAGTGGTTTCCACTCATCATCTTGGATGATTCCCAAAAAGGGCAGCTTACTTGCTTCTATTTGTTGTATAACACCATTTAAAGCTGGATGACTCATCATGATTTGAGTCGAAAAATATTCTAAAAATTTAAGGAATTTTTTTATCTCTTCAACTAAAAATGAACAAAGTGGGATTAGACGTCCGAATCCATTGCGGCCGCCTACTTCTTTGTCAGAAACCATCAAAATTTGGCGTTTTAAATTAAAGTTTTTAAGAAATCCAGGGAATTCAGCAACGGGGCGTGCTGCTGTAAAAAGAAGGAGGATATGCCACATCCATATGTTGTAGTGGTTGTATATAGCAATCAGATCGTCTTCAGCTTGTGAAAAAATATTAAACTTCAATACAGCAAAAATCTCTGTAATGACCTGTGGTTTTGGAGCTTTACGACTACCAAAATGAGTTATTGAATCAGGGAGCGAAGGTACACAACTTTCATATGTGCTTGCTACATCTGCACAAAGTGATTTTAGAATATCAATATATTGTGCATGTAATCGTGGAATATTCTGATGACAATAAGAAACAGATGATGACTGATTGGCATCAATCCCTGTGATTAAATCTGCGAGTTGTTTATTCCCTGTTTTTGCAAGAACCGTATGATGCAGTAGAGAACTCACCTTTACGACAGACAGTTTTGGAATCAATAATTCTTGTCTTAATTTGCGTAAATATTGCTGTATATCATCGAAACTAACCGAATCCATTTTGCGCAGATCCTCAATGAATAGATTCGGGATTGGAATGTCTAAATAGATCGTCTGATTGAGCAAGTTGTCTGAATACTCAAAATTGCGGTTCTCAAATACATTAAAGTGACTGTTTAAGAAGACCTGATCATTTTTATAGATCAATTTTTGGCGGTTATTTAACTTTTTAGCTCGCTTGCTTTGTATATATAGCCACTCATTCACACTATTACCGGTCAAAAATGCGAGCATTAGGATCAAAGCACTTTTATTTTGATGTTCAGAGTAGTCCACATGAAGTCTTTTCAGGAGATGGTTCACGCTAGATGGATTCGGAAAAAAACTACTCGACGTGAGTAAATGTTCTTTGCGTTGAATATGTTTTGCAACAAGCGGTAGAACATAGATTTGACTCGTTTCTGAATGTGCTGCGAGTGGTGTGACGTCAGTTGGATTGACAACAATTTGCCGATTAATCGGCTCATCGATTAAGGTTTCTATATTCAGTGCTTTAGATTTAGCCCCTTTTTTGATTTCGATACTTTCTTCAATGAATTGTTCTTCATCAAGAAACTGATGTTGAAGCTGCGTATCGATACTTGCACGTGCAATCTTCGCTTTGTTTTTTAAAATGTAGTTAAAAGTAATCCGAATATCATTGAGTAGATTGCGATCAAACTCAGGCAATTCATGCGTATCTAATGTGATCAGATGTTGAATGAATTGTTCTAAGCTCTGTGTTGGATCTTGAAGATAGGTACTCCAGAGACGTTGATACTCTTGTGTATTTTGATATTTTTTTTCAGTATCTAAATTTTTATTTGCAGTCCTAAAGCGCTGGAATAAGCGCTTTACGGTATTGAAGTGTTCTGTGTGTGCTTGTTTAAAAAGCTCTGGTTTAAGCTCAGGAAGAGCAATTAAATAAATTGCCGCTTTTAAAACTAGAATATTCCAATTTTTTGCATGCGTGTGTGATGCAGGTAATTGCGCAATTGAATTGATGTATGACGTAATGGATAAATCACTAATCTTAACTTTTTTCGTGAAAGGGATTACCGGAGGTGTCGGCAGCTGCGAATCAAACTTTATATCGATATCAAAGTAATCGAGATTGAGACCAACCAGAAAATTGTCAGTCTGTTGAGAAGACAATAGTTTAAGCACAAAGTTGATATGTTGCGTACGTTCAAATTGCTCATCACCAAACAGTTTTTCTAGTGTTTTTTGCAGTGAAATTGAAATAACTGACAAATCAATATGCTCGTTTAGATCGTTCGACACTATGATCTCCAAATTTTTTCTGTACTTATACAACTATCAGAGTGATCAACGAGTTCTTTTACACATCTGCTGTTGAGTGATAATTCATTAAAAATATGTGTACGCTGTTGTTTGATATTTTTAGTACGCTGATTCAGTTGATTTCGAGAACATGAAAGTAGTTGTGCTAGCAGTTCCAGACTCATTTGATGATGTGGCTTTAAAGATGATTCTTTGTTAAGGGTCAATAGTGTTTGACGTGAAAGATGTGTGTTAATTAAATGCAATGTTTTTCGTGGATTTAACGAACGAATATCAAATTTTGTAGATTTGATGAATTGAATAAATTCACGACTGCATAACTCCATCAGAAATGCTAACTCATCCTCTGAAAAAGATTGTTGATGATGAATAATTAAAGTGACTTCATTAATATCTTGCTTTAAATAGCTAAGATATAAGTTAATATTATTGAAAATGGAGTAGCCATCAAATTCTGAAGTTTTCCACACATGGAGTTCTTTTATGCGATTAGAAATATCTAAATCTGCAGTGAGATTTTTAAACATATTTAAGTAGCATAAGCTGAAACCATACGCTTGTGGATGAATGGTGATTCTGCTTTTTTTGAAATTTTTTAGAGTACTTATCTGTGTTGCTGGAAACTTCAAAAGTAGTTCAGATGTCAGATCCATGTGTGCTATTGAATAAAAATAATACAGCAATATTCACGTATATTTAGAGTTTTTGAATATGGCAGGAGGTATCATTTTTTCCTTGTTTTTAAAGTTTATTTATTATTGAAAGTTTCAAATTTTCCTCCTCGATTAGATACTCACTATTAGTTAGCTATATTTGTGAGTTGGCAAAAAATATCATGTTCCTATTGTGATGTTCACATAGCAGATTACAATGAATACGGTAGGGATGAGTACAGTTGATTATTACAATAACAATGCTCAAATTTGATCTTTTTTAATGGTAATTAAAACCAAACAGGAATCAATTTTTGATAAGTATGTCGACAAATTTAACTTGATTGATATCGGGAGCCGTATATGGAAATTAAACAACTGAAACAGGTAGAAGTCATTACAGATGTTATATGTGATGTATGCAACCAATCAACGAAACTGGAGTTTGGCACTTTATCGGCGCATTGGGGCTATGGTTCCAAGCATGATGGTGAAAAATATGAGTTGCAGTTATGTGAAAAATGTTTCTTTTATGCCCTGACGACATTAAAAAAAGAGCGAGCAGATGAGTTTATGTTTGATGAAAACTTTGACCCTTCAACCCTAGATGGGTTTGGGTTGAAGTGAACCTATCATCGCGACAGGTTCTAAGAATCCAGAAAATACTGACTCAGATCCAAGCCAGCAGCTTCATTTTTAATGGCGAGTAAGGGATTCAGGAAAAATATTGTTCTTTGCTTCAAGGTCACTGAGCTCTGAAAAGGCCTGAATACCGCCTGCGGCTTTAATTCCATCTAAAGCGACAGATAGAGCTTCCTGATCTGACGGGAATGTTTCATCCCATACCGTAGAAGTACCATTTTGGTTTACCACTTCCAGTGTCCAGTCACTATCAGGTAATCGATAAATTAGAATTTCAATTTGCTCATTATCCTCTTGTAAAACTTGAGATAAGGGAGAGTCGATTAAATCATTTTCATCATAATCCAGAGTACTGTCATTATCAGACATCAGCGGCAGCCTTTATTGTATTTAACATCCGTCCATAGTAATGAATGAATTAAATTTTGCCTAGCAGTGGATATTATGGGGTACAAAGAATGGCTAAATTCAAAAAATAATTGCCCCGACAATAAAACAAAATAATCCAAAAATTACCCAAATCCAGACATTCGATTTGGGTTTCTCAGTATGTGATGTATAGAGTGGTTGTTGTTCCTGAGCAGGATTCTCTTGGTTGCCAGCTCTGTTCTTATAGGGTTGGTGCTTGGAATAGGATAGGCCTGTGCCTGGAATACCAACGCTGGTTCGGGTGCCTTTTTTGCCAATATTTAAAGAAGCACCAGGTTTGCCAATGCTCGCGCTACTAATGCCTTTATGCGTCAGATTGATTTTTAATCCAGGTAATATTTTAATACTCTTGCGAAATCTGAAGCCCATATTTCTCCCCTATAAAATTGAATCTACCTTATTTTATGAAGTACAATAAGTATAATTTTATATAATATAATTACTAATTATGTACTTAAGTTATGGAGTGTCATAACTTGATTGTTTAGCATTGAATAAAATTGATATATAACATGTTTTAAGAGGAAATGGTGGCTTTTTGACTAATTAATTTCATAAAAAATATTGTCATTATTTATCAAAATTCAGTAAATTTTACTTGTGCTTATCTTTGCTTAATATTAATAATAATGGATAGAAAGTAAATTTTATTAATGGAATATTAAAGAATAAAATTACTTACTAGATCTATATTGAATCTTACTACAGTTAAAAATTTTTAGGGGTAAAAATGAGAAGACTACCAGTTTACTTATTACTAGATACATCAGGCTCAATGATGGGAGAGCCTATTGAAGCTGTAAAAAATGGTGTAGAGATACTTGTTTCATCATTAAGACAAGATCCTTATGCATTAGAAACGGCTCACCTTTCAATAATTAGTTTTGATACAAATGCAAAACAGATAGTTCCTTTAACGGAAATAGCTATGTTTAATTCTCCTCAATTACAAGCTACAGGAACAACACAGTTAGGAGAGGCACTAGCATTATTAGCTGAAAAAATTGAGCAAGAAGTTCAAAAAACAACGCCTGAAGTTAGAGGGGATTGGAAGCCTTTAGTGTTTATTATGACTGATGGCGTACCAACTGATGATTGGAAAAAAGGCTTTGAAAAATTAAAACAAGTTAAAACAGGGATGATTATTGCCTGTGCGGCAGGTCATAACGCAGATACATCCATTTTAAAACAAATCACTGAGGTTGTAGTCGAATTGGCGACTGCTGATACCAATACTATTAAAGCCTTTTTCAAATGGGTTTCTGCAAGTATTTCTACTGGTAGTCAAAAAGTAGATGCGGGGCAGAAAGAAGTGAATGGATTGAACGATTTACCCCCACCTCCACCTGAAGTAAATGTTGTACTTTAAATAATTATAAATAATCGAAAGGAAAAAATGATGGCGATTACATTAGCCAAAGGACAAGGCTTAAGCCTTGAAAAATCGCAACATAATTTATCTTTAGTAACCATCGGTTTAGGCTGGGATATTGCTGAAAAAAAGACAGGTTTTTTGGGAGGTTTATTTGGAAGTCAATCTGCAGAATATGATCTAGATGTAGTGGCTTTTTTATGTGATGCAGATGGTAAGGTTCGAGATTTAGGGTGGGATGGAGCGGGGAATGCCACGCTTAGAGATAGTGATGTAATTTTTTTTAATAACTTATATCATCGTTCGGGCAACATTCGGTTAACGGGAGATAATCGAACAGGAGCTGGTGATGGTGATGATGAACAAATTATTGTGAAGTTAAATTCACTGTCAAACGATTATCAAAAAATTGTATTTATTGTTCAAATTTATGAGGGTATTAAAAATAATCAACATTTTGGTCAAGTGGATAATGCATTTATTCGTGCTGTAGATGCATCTGGTAAAGAGATGGTGCGTTTTGACTTATCTGGTAAAGGTTATGATCAGCAACGTTCATTGTTATTTGCAGAACTGGTTCGTGAAATTAATGGTTGGAAATTCAATGCTTTAGGTCAATCTTCTGCATCTGATAATTTTTTGGAATGGTTAAAAGAATACGTATAAAGAGATAACAATGCGCCGTCTACCAGTTTATATTTTGCTTGATACATCAGGTTCTATGAAAGGAGAACCCATTCACTCTGTGAATGTTGGTCTCCAATCTATGTTAAGCGCTTTAAGGCAAGATCCCTACGCTCTTGAAAGTGTTTATATCAGTATTATTACTTTTGATATTGAAGCAAGGGTTTATTTGTCACTTACACCTCTTGAGGAAATTCAAATTCCAGAAATTGAAGTGCCGAGTTCAGGTGCAACATTTATGGGAGCAGCTTTGGAATTACTTGCGCAGGAAGTCGAAACCAATGTTAAGAAAACCACAGCGGATGAAAAAGGTGATTGGCGGCCATTGATTTTCCTCATGACAGATGGTTCTCCTTCAGATGTTTATGCGTATCAGCAAATAATTCCTCATATCCAACAATTGAATTTTGCAACCATCGTGGCTTGTGCAGCAGGTCCAAAAGCAAAAACTGAGACTTTGTTACAGCTTACGCAGAAAGTAGTAGTACTCGATACTATGGATACCACTTCATTCTCAAGTTTCTTTAAATGGGTTTCAGCAAGTGTCGTTGCAGGAAGTAGTAGTGCAGGAATTAGTGGACCAATATCACTGCCACCACCACCATCTGAAATTCAGTTAGTGTTATAAGGGAATATTTAAATTTTTCTCGTTTGATTTTATGTTCGGATCGATGATCTTGCTTAATTGTAACGATGAATTAATAAGATCATACTTATAATAGATTTTTAATGTAAATCATAACAATAAGATGGGATGAATTATGCGCCGATTACCTGTATTTTTTGTAATTGACTGTTCAGAGTCGATGGTTGGTAAACCGTTAGAAGCAGTTCAAGAAGGTATTGATTTCATCATGAAAAGTCTCAGGACAGATCCTTATGCTTTGGAGACGGTTTATGTTTCAATTATTGCCTATGCAGGAATCGTGCGTACTCTAGTGCCATTAACTGAGTTATTTGCATATCGACATTGTGAATTACCCTTAGGTGGGGGAACACATTTAGGTAAAGCTTTAGACCATCTCGGTAAAGAAATCGATCGCTTTGTTATACGTACAACAGTAGATGTAAAAGGTGATTGGAAACCAGTTGTTTATTTGTTTACCGATGGTCGCCCTACAGATGATTATCAAGAAGCTATTTATCGTTGGAAAACAAAATACGAAGACAAAGTATCGTTGGTAGCTATTGGTTTAGGTCAAGATGTCGATTTTACTATTTTGAAACAATTTGCAGAACATTGCATTATGCTCGATCAAGTTGATCAAGCATATATAAAAAGCCTATGTAAGTGGATTAGTGCATCGGTTGTTTCGCAAAGTATTTGCGTAGGTCATCAGAATGAAAATCAACAAATATTGCCCCTTGATGAACGCTATATGCATTTGGCAAAAAATAAATTAAGCTTCCGCAAAGGCCATGCAGACGATCGTACCGTAACTTTTATAGGACGCTGTCAAAAATTGCATCATCCTTATATTCTAAAATATACACGTAACATGCATACGATGGTCTATCTGATCTAAATATCTGTTTATATAACTTTAAATTAGACACTTGTGAAACAATTTCTGAAGATTATTTTAGCTGGACAGATCAGACTGCGGATAAGCCGACAATTAATACTGCACAGCTTGAAGGAGATGCGCAATGTCCACACTGTTATGCTGAAACAGCATTTGCTATGTGTGGCTGTGGAAATTTGATGTGCTATGACGGTTATTCTGAATATGTGGTCTGTCCTTGGTGTCATCGACAAGTGAGTTTCACTATCTCCAGTGGTGGTTTTGACCTTACGCGCGGGCAAGGTTAATTATAATTACTTAAAATTTGGCTGATATTAGATATATTGGTTAAAAATTGCTTACTGGTAAAAAGAAACAAATAATGTGTTTGAAGAGTTGATTCTTAGGAAAAAAATATATGCATGAAAAACTTGCGGTAGAAATTCAAAAAATATTACAGAGAAAAAATTTAGTATTTACATCAACATTTGTTGATTTTTTCTCAAAAGATGAACATGTTCAACAACTTGATCAGCTTTTGCTACATCTGGGTGTTGACTTTAATCGTATTATTGCTTGTGAGCAATTAGATTTATTTGCAAAAAAATCGACTTCTTTAAACCATGAATATGATTTGACAGTATCTTGTCATGATGCATCTCAGCAGCTTAACAAAAGCACTATTCTAGAAACACAGCAGATGTCTCCTAAAGAGTTAAATTCATCACTTACAGATGATCTAAAAGATGGTATCAGACTTGAGGAGTTAACTGTTGATGTAGAGATTGATAATAATACTAAGTTAGAGTTTATTAGCCAAAATGATGATGAAACAAAAATGATGGAGCATCTTAGAGAGCTAGAGACTCAAAAAGAAAATATGACTTGTGTTCAAGATGTCTTAAAAAAAATTGATACGACTCCAACTTTAGCAAAAATTACCCCACTTGATGATTCCTCTCCACAAGACCAATCTCCAACTCAGATAACAATAGAAGATAATCATTCTATGTATAGTAATGAAGTAAAGTTCCAAGTTGAAAATGCGCGTGTCGGACAGTTTTATAATTCTAAGATTTCAATTAGTTCAGCACATGACTTCAACAAGATTCGATTTAAAGCAGAAAGTTTTAGATTTGGAAAGCATGACTTTTATTTTGATGAGGAGTCCCAAACAGTACGTGGTGAACCTGAACATGCCGAAGAGTTCGAATTCACTTTCCAATATAGTATGGATAATGCAACCCATTCAGGCCGTTGCAAGCTTAATATCATCCCAGATCCACGTAGTTTATGGAAGGTGCTTGAACCTGAAGCAGGTCAACCGTTTATTAAGGATCATACAGACCAGCGCCTTATATCTACGGAAAAATTTGATTTAATTGCAGCCAGTCGTCGAGGACGCTCTCATGAACATGCAGGGACATTCCGTGACGATGATTTTAGTCTTTTTTATATTCCAGATACAGAATGGTCAGTAATCACTGTTGCTGATGGTGCAGGAAGTGCAATTTACTCACGAGAGGGCTCAAGAATTGCAGTAGATATTGTTGAAAAACAATTTTCTGGATATTTGAATGCCGCTACAATTACTTCACTTGAGGAAGATCTTTCGCAATGGCAAATAGGGCAACAAGATGAAGTAACGAAGCAAATTGCTAAAAAATTAAATGAGCAATTCTTTAATGTTTATTATGATATTTATAAGTCAATTATTGAAGAGATTGAATTGCAGGCTAAAGCATCTAATGTGCCAGCAAAAGCATTTTCAACAACTTTATTGGTGGCTGTTGTCCGCCAATATCAAAACAGAACTTTTATCAGTACATTTTCAGTCGGAGATGGGGCGATCGCTGTTTATAGAAGAGATTCGGTTCGCTTAATGAATGTAGCGGACGGTGGAGAATATGCGGGACAAACACAATTTTTAGATCGTAGTATTGCTTCAGACTTCGGCACCCGTATCAAAATTGGACATTTCAATGATATTGATGCGGTATTGATCATGACAGATGGAATCTCTGATCCTATTTTTGAGACAGAGGTTGGCTTGGGACAACATCCGTTATGGACAAAAATGTATCAGGAAATTGAACCTTTATTCCACCAGCCAGATGCAGATGTCGCATTGTTAGAATGGATGCACTTCTTTAAACCGGGTCATCATGATGATCGAACCATGGCAGTGCTATGGAATAAGAAGGCATCAGCATATCAATTAGACCAAGATTCAACAGAAGTATAAGGAACATAGTCGTGGCAGGAAAAATTGTTAAATGTACAACTGTTGATGGTCGTCCAATTGAGTTTGTCGATGAAGTGATTGGTTCTGGTGCAATGAAAGATGTGTATTTTTCACCTGATAAAAGCTATGTAGTATGCTTTTTTAGTAAGGAGAAAAATAAATTCTATGAATCCAAAGCAGCGCTTGACCAACAGAAAGAGCGCCTAAAAGAAATCGTTGGCAATAAATGGAATGGTATTTTTAATGGGGTCGGAGGAGATTATTGGAAGAATATCTACTGTTGGCCAGATGCATTAGTTGAATATAATAATCTGATAGGAATTACTGCGCCAACTTATAAAAAACAGTTTTTCTTTGAACATGGTTCAAAAAATAATGATTTTCTAAGTATTAAGGGTAAAGAAAAAGAAGGTAAGTGGTTTGCGAGTGCGAATAATCAAAATCGTTTTTTAGACGATCGGGAAAAGGGTACATGGCTCAATTATCTTAAAATTAGTATTCTAATTTCACGTGCAGTACGTCGTATGCATGCTGCTGGGGTAGCTCACTCAGATTTATCTTACAAAAATGTATTGATTGATCCAGTTACGGGAAGTGCGTGTGTCATTGATGTCGATGGCTTAGTTGTACCTGGTAAATATCCTCCTGATGTAGTGGGAACTCCTGATTTTATTGCACCAGAAGTGGTAACGACTAGTCACTTATCAAAAGAAGATCCAAAACGTTTTTTACCTAGTATTACAACAGATAGACATGCCTTGGGTGTGTTGATCTATATGTATTTGTTATATCGCCATCCTTTACGTGGTGGAAAAATCCACGATATGGATGACCCACAAAAAGATGAAAATCTAGGCATGGGGCAAAAGGCATTATTCATCGAACATCCGACAGACCACTCCAACCGTGTTCGTTCTAATCAATTAAAATCATCTCAATTACCTTGGGCAGATCCACAGCAAATTCCTTATACTGTGACAGGACCATATTTAACCGAATTATTTAATAAATGTTTTATTGATGGTTTGCATGAACCGAGTAAGCGACCTTCTGCAAATGATTGGGAAGATGCTTTAGTCAAAACCGTTGACTTAATTCAGCCGTGTTTAAATGCTAATTGTACCCATAAGTGGTATGTTTTCGATAATACTACTGCACCAAAATGTCCTTTCTGCAATACGCCATTTTCAGGTAAGCTGCCAATACTAAACTTATATTCTGCACGTCAAGAAGGAAAGTTTAGACTAGATAATCATCGTTTGATGGTATGGACCGGTCAGTCGTTATTTCAATGGCATAGCAATCATCTAGTTGCACCGAATGAACGTCTCAGTCCTGAACAAACTAAAAGAAAAGGTTATTTTATTTTTCATAATAATAAGTGGTGGTTGGTCAATGAAGGGTTAGCAGATTTGACTGACGTAACAACCAAAACAGCTATCCCGATTGGAGGTAAAATTGAGCTAAAAGATGGTGTACAAATTTTACTTTCAAAGCAAGAAGGTGGCCGTCTGGCTGTAGTACAGATGGTTGAAGCTTAGACTGAAAATGTATTGAGCATAAGTTTATCTTGGGTAGACGGTTGAGACTTACATAAACCAAAAGTTTTATAGCGTAATAAAATCATTTCTGCCCAATTGCGATGTGTAGCAGGTTCTAACATTGAGCCGTGGCTTTTAAATACACTTTTAGCATCTTGCGATAAAATTTGCTGTGCTTCATGAAATTCTTCTGTAGTTATTTGAAGGGCTTGATGAATATACGCAATTTGCGAAGGATGAATGGCAGTTTTTGTATAAATCCCATTATTCATATCTTGGCATATTTCACTCATGAGCAATTGCGTGTGGTTAATATGTTCACACACTGGCGAACTGAGTTGAAAACCAGCTGGAATAAATAAGCCTGCCAATTGTGAAATCAATATACCTACAGGGGTTTGATAAATAGTACTATTTTTAGGACGACGTAAATTTAAACAGGACAGAAGGTCATTACCTCCAATTCTTAAACACAAGGTTTTATGAAAATCATACTTGAGGGCTTGATTAAGTTCCATATTATGGCCCATATCAAAAATCTCTTTAGTTTCAAGCGTTGGCATCAGGTTGATATTAGATGGCAAAACGTCCATCCACTGTTTTAGATCGTGTAGCGTAAACTTGGGTAAAATCATACCACTGTAGGTATGATTTAATTCCCAGTCGACAATGTGTTTTGCCATCTCAATATTTCTAGGACGAATAAACATTGCAGGTGCTTTAGGATTCGGCTGTTCTAAACGTTTTTGTAATAAAAGTTTTAGGTTAACCATCGCAGTTTGTACGTCTCTTTCCAATACGGCATCTTCTAAACAGACTGCAATAGATTTAAGTATTGGAAATTTAATCCCTTCGGTAACTTCCCATAACTGCTCATGAGTTGCAGGAATGTACATGGTTGCACCAAGTTCAATCGCATGTTGCAGTTGTTTCATTTATTTTTCTCGACTTTTTTTATCAGAGTGACTGCATGGTATGGACCTAACTTGGCACCTAAAATATCTACAGGAATATTTTGTTCTTTGGCAAAATGTAACAGTAATTGTACATGGGGATTGGATGGATCACGAATTAATATTCTTTCAGGAATACGTCTTAATACCGCACGTGTCGCTTCTGCAATACTAGGTTTAATACGATTAATATTTTTAATATTATAGATGTCAGAGATCCAAGTAATCGTATCTAAACAAATTTTTTGTTGTTTGAGTCGAATATGATTATTCCAATGGGATAAATTTGTAGACGGATTCTGATTAATAATATTTAAAATTTTGTCTGTAAAATCTACTGAAATATCATGTTCAGCTAGATGTTTGTAAACTAAACAACTATGCCAATTTTTAGGCTCATAGCAATTTTTTTTTGCTAACTCAAAATTGATATGATCTTTTAAAATGGTGCGTGAGGTTAAACCAGAGACCACAGAACCTAGAATACCAAACGGAATCAGCCAATCCTCACAGCTAGCACTTAACCAAGAATAGCCACCTAAATCGGCTAAGGTGACAAGGCGAGGAATATCCCAGCCTGCATCAAATAATGCCGGATAATCTGCTAAATTTTGGGTTAACTCTCGACAAATTGCACCTTTACCTGTCCAACCATCTACAAAAACAATATTTTCCGCACCATGTTGATCAATAATGGCATGTAAGGCTGCAAAGTCGATACCGCGATCACGAATAATACTAATACCGTAATGTACGCACTGCTGATATTTTTCAATATAGTGCTTGAGCAGTACCCCTAAAGGTACACCTGCACGTACTAGACTGACCAAAATAATAGGCTGATTTTTAAATCGACTCAGTAGAGAGTTACCAATTTTCTGTACATCACAAGCCAGACGTTCAGCACCTTGCTCAAAAGCGTATTGAAAATGACGCATCTGCTCTTTTGAAGGGGGATGCTCTACACTAATCATTTGGGAGTAATGTTTTTTTCCTGATTGAATCAAATACTCTTTTTCTGCCAATGGTGTCGGTTCAATATCATCAATATTGAGTAAAAAGGTTACATCTTGCGGTCGATATGAACCATGAAAACCTAAGGTATTAAGATTGGATGCACCAGCATAATTCTTATCCATGTCCTAAATATCCTTTCGCATTATGATCTTGCATTAAACTTTGTGCTAAAAACTTAGCCAATTGGCTATTTTTGGGCATACCAAACCAATCACAGCACGCTAAGAAGCCGGCATCAGATAAACTGTCGCCCCAACCTAAGATGGCACGTTCACGTTCAGGGTCATATTTGTTGATAAAAAATTCGACTGCTTTTTGTTTAGAAACAAATTTTGGAATAATCGCCAAATTATTACCATTGATATGTACGTAACAATGCTCGAGCACTTCAGCAGGTAAGTTGGCAATAATTTTAGATAAAAATAATGGTTCCGGATCATTCTGTTTGGCAACGGTATAAATTTTCCCGCCATTTTCTTCCACCGTCCAAGTACGGATTGATCCAAAAGGTTTTGCATAATCCAGTAGTGCATTGGGTAGATCATTGAGTAAGTGTTCTAACTCTGCTGTAGCTTGCTGTTGCAAAACAAGCCATTCTTGATCAACCTGTTTATTGGCCCCTAAAATGGTTCCGCCATGTGAGCAGACTGCACCGTGCTGAAAAGGAATATGTACGCGTTGTAATGCTTCTACTGACCGAGCAGTGACTGGAATTACTTCAGCAGACTCTAATAGCCAATTCACGAATATTTGCTGTTTTGGCAGCATATAAGAGAGCGGTTCACCTAATTTATCTGTAGTCGCAATTTTATGTAAAGGCGTAGGTGTGCTTTTACGATGTGTTTGAAAAAGAGTGTCATCTAAGTCAACAAAAATTAACGGCTTAACATTCATAACTAATAATTTCCAAGTTTTTTATTTGTTCAAAAAGCAGAGGGTCAACACTATCTTTAGCGGTTTCAATGATTAAAAAGACACGATCAAATTCTTGATGTTTTACGTTGTATGCATAGTTATTCATATTGAGTCCGTAATTGTCTTTAAATAAACAAATACTTTCAATGGACTGTCCTTGCATAATCGGAGAGCGAGTGGTGGAGCTAAAATAAACCTCAACACCTTGCTTTTCTAGTTGCTCTGCCATTAGGAAAGGAATCCAGGTGAATTCCCCCGAACCTAACACTAAAACTTTTTCATGCGCTTGAATGGATTCAATCTTTTGCCACACAGAACACTCCAGAAAAGTCGGTTCGCGCCCCCAGTCATTGGGTGCAATAATTTTTTGGCTTTGTTGCTGGGTTGAACTGACGTTCGGCATTTGAATATCAATTTCTTTGTTGTTATCTTGCCACTGCCAGTGACCATGTAATAAAGAAACCACTTCAACTGGAATACCTAAATCATCGGTGACTAAGTGCTGTTCAGCCCAGTTGACTAAAGTCACTAAAATAATCCTTTCAACGTGTTCTAAACCTGATTTTTTAAGACTGAGAATTAAATTTCTAAAGGTTTTACCAGTCGAAATTTCATCATCCACTAAGATAAGAGTTTTTGAACTCAGGATGTGTTGATGTTTAATAGCATCATGACTAGACAAGATAAATTGGTCTTGTGCATGGCTATGTTCTTCTAAAAACAAGCCTAATGTGGGCAAGGTTTCGACTGGATGCCGAGTAGTCGTTAAAAAAATAGCATTTTCCCCGAAATCTGGTTTCAGCTCACGATAGACTCCTGCGCCTAAACCGACTGCGGTTTCAGCCATACCAATCACACTAATGGGATAGGGCAAATTTTTAGGAATAAGAGCAGCAAGGTCTTGATAGCTTTTTTGCATAACTGAGGGTGCGACAGGAATATGTTTACCAAGAACTTTAGAAACAAATAAAAATGCACGTTTCGGATTAATTCTTTCTGCAAAGCTAAGCAAATCATCCAATTTCCATTCAGGATGATGATGATTTACTGTCACACTAATACGGCCACGGCTTAAATCAATATGTTTTATCAATGTTTACAATCCATTTTTTATACTTTGTATAATGGGGAGAACTTGTACTACAGTAGTTGGTACGGGGCGCTTTAAAACTAAGTGCAATTTTTCTGCAATTAATTCTGCAATTAAATTAATTCCAGTATGTTGTGTATAGGAAAAACCGCCAGCGGGACGCGGGTTAATTTCTAAAATATGCCAGGCTCCCTGATCATCTTGCTTAAATTGAATATTGATCAATCCATCGCACTGGAAATGTTCTACTAAAATTTTACATATTTCATGACATGGATGCTCGATATAGCATTCTTGATAAAATTTAAATTTTATCCGAGTTACTAAGGCTAAAATTTTGCCATTACTACAGGCAATATCTACAGAACATTCTTGCCCTTGCAAAAAGGGCATAATTAAATACTCAATAGGCGGCTCTAATTGAGCATAAGCTTCTATAAACTGTTGTGTATTACATAGAGTATTAGATTGAAATTTCATAAAATATGAAACATCATCGCTTAATTGCACAAAACCTGCACCATATACGCCATAAACGGGCTTTGCACAAATAACGCTATACCGTTGTTGATATTCATCAATAGCTTGCTTTAATTCATTAACATGAGCAACTTTTGCAGCAGAAATGCTAGGTAAGTTTAAACCTTCGCAAATTTGTCCAAATAAAAATTTATTATTAACGTTTTTATGCTGACTGATGCCTCTGGCACCAGTCACTAATTGAATATCATGACGAGAAAATTCTTCACGAAATTGCTCAATAAATTGACTATGCTTTCCACAAAACAAAAGCTGAATAGAATGCTTTTTACATTGTTCTAGTAACCAGTCTGGACTGTCCTTAATAACCGGTTGTTGAAAAAAATAATCTGCAAGCAACTTCAGTTCAGGACGTTGTTTACTGTGAGAACAAAAAATAGTCAGATAGGGAGATAAATTTGAGTTTTTTAATAATTGAATAATGTCATTTTGACAGGAATAACTTTCAGCAATCCAGATATTGTAATGCGATTTCACAGTAGATTTGATCTCAATTTTATTTAATAACAATTATGAATTTATGATTCCATTCTACATGGAGTATATAAAATTTTTCATGTAATAAGTTGAATAATTGTTCTAGAAAGTCACTGGGTTGGTATACGCCCAGTGACGTGGTGGCAGGTTTTTATATTGCTGCACTTGCCGCGTGAATCCGCCTATGTTAAAACAATATAGGGCGAATAAAATAATTTTTAAGATATTTTTTTTATATTCATATGCTTAATTAGTTAAATGAAATATTACAATATTGTAAGAGGGTAGTATGCAACTTATTGCAGGTGGAAACATTGCTTTAGCATCTGAAGTGGTGGAGATATTAATAAAAACCAGTATTCCTAATCAATTAGAGGTTGATTGTACTGCATATCTTTTAGCACAAAGTACGCAAAAAGTGCGTGGTGATCAGGATATGATTTTCTATGGACAAACTCAAACACGAAATCAAAGTGTGCTACTAGTCCAGTCTGATTCCAATGATCCATATTTAAGTAAATTTAAGATTAATACAGCATTAATTGATCCACAAATTCAAAAAGTTACTTTATGTGCAACTATCAGTGAACCAAATAATTTTAGTCGAATATCTCCCATTCATATTGAACTTTTATCCGGTACTCAAACCATCGCCAATGCATTGATTCAGACTCAGTCTAAAACAGAAAAAGCATTAATTTTGGCAGAAGTGTATAAACATAATGATAAGTGGAAATTTAGATTTATTGATCAAGGCTTTAATGGGGGGTTGAAACCTTTGGCTGAAAATTTTGGGGTGGTGATTGATGAGACCACAACGAATACTTCACCAACACCAACACCAACACCAACACCAACACCAACACCAACACCAACACCAACAAAGTCAAATATAAATTTATCCAAAATCAAGTTAGATAAAAATAACTCGACAATTAATCTTAGTAAGAAAGGTTCAGCTTTTGGCAAAATTTCAGTCAATTTAAACTGGAATAAATCTGCACCTAAATCCGAATCCTTTTTTCAAAAATTAACCCGTTCCAATTCAATCGACCTAGATTTGGGTGCGATGGTGCAGCTTAAAGATGGCAGCATTGATTTAGTACAGCCGCTTGGAAACCGATTTGGCAATTTTGATCGCGCTCCCTATATGAAATTAGAAGCCGATGACCGCACAGGAGCATCGATAAATGGAGAAAACTTACATATTAACGGCACTCAATGGGATCGAATTGAGCGCATTGTAATTTACACTTATATTTATGAAGGTGCGGCACAATGGGCTGCCACCGATGGCGTGGTAACAATTCGTATTCCCGATCAACCGGAAATTGAGGTGCGCTTAACAGAAGGTAATCAATTAACTACCTGTGCAATTATAGAATTAAAAAATGTTAACGGTGCTATTCAAGCTAACCGAGAAGTTCGTTATTTCAAAGACCAACAATTTTTAGATAAGTTTTATCGCTTTGGTTTTCGCTGGACCCAAGGCTCAAAAGATTAACAGTATCAATTTAATTTACATGTAATAAAGAAGAGAGAAAATTATGGCTATTTCATTAAACAAAGGTGGAAATCTATCTTTAAGTAAAACAGATCCATCGCTTAACCAAGTTTTGATTGGTTTAGGTTGGGATGCGCGAGCAACTGATGGTGCAGATTTTGACTTGGATGCTTCTGCATTTTTATTGGCTGCAAATGATAAAGTTCGTGGCGAAACTGATTTTATTTTTTATAACCAAACCCGTTCACCAGAAGGTTCTGTAGAACATACCGGCGACAATCGTACCGGTGAGGGTGATGGTGATGATGAAGCGGTTAAAATTAATTTGGCGAAAGTTCCCGCTGATGTGCAAAAAATTGCCATTACTGTGACTATTCATGATGCTGAAAGCCGTGGTCAAAATTTTGGTCAAGTGCAAAATGCTTTTATTCGTGTGGTCAATGATCAAACTAATGTCGAAATTGTCCGTTTTGACTTAAATGAAGATTATTCGACTGAAACAGCAATGATTTTTGGTGAATTATATCGTCATAATGGTGAATGGAAATTTAGAGCGGTAGGTCAAGGCTATAATGGCGGTCTACGTGCTATGTGTGGTCAATATGGTATTAGTATTTAAACTTTGTTATTAGGTAAAAAATGAAACATTTCCGTTTTTCGATAATTTTTACCATTATATGCTTGGCTATTTCAGCATATTGGGGTTTCACACATGGTCCTGAAGCTGGCTTGATGGCCATGTTTAAAGTCTTGGCTATTACCTCTATCCTAGCTGTGATGGAGGTTTCATTATCTTTTGATAATGCGGTTGTTAATGCTTCTGTATTGAAACATTGGAATCAATTTTGGCGCACACTGTTTTTAACCGTCGGGATTATCGTTGCCGTGTTTGGTATGCGATTGATATTCCCTTTACTCATTGTTGGTGTGACTGCGGACATGAGTATGATTGAGGTTGCTCAATTAGCGTTAAATGATCCTAAGTCTTATTCAGAAAAGCTTATGGCTCATCATGCTGAAATTGCAGCATTTGGCGGCATGTTCTTATTATTAGTATTTTTGAATTTCTTGTTTGATGATGAAAAAGATGAACATTGGTTTCATTGGCTTGAATCAAGACTAGCAGATTTAGGAAATATTCAGGCTATTTCAGTCTTTATTTCGTTAGTTGTTCTACTTATTCTAGCAAGCTATATCCCAGATACATCACGTTTAGTCGTTGTGATGGCAGGAATTTGGGGCATTGTCGTGTATGTGGGTGTGAAAGTAATTGGTCATCTATTAGAAGGCAGTAGCAATGATGATGAGTCTGAAAAATCAAATGGTGCATCAGCAACAGGCACTATTGTCAAAGGTGGTATCGGTGGCTTCTTATATCTAGAAGTATTAGATGCATCTTTTAGTTTCGATGGTGTAATCGGTGCTTTTGCAATTACCAGTGATGTGGTAGTTATTATGCTTGGCCTTGCAATTGGTGCGATGTTTGTCCGTTCAATGACAATTTATCTTGTTGAAAAAGGTACGCTAGATGCCTATGTATATTTAGAACATGGTGCACACTATGCAATTGGTGCACTTGCGTTCATCATGTTGGCCAGCGGCACAGGATTACATATTCCAGAGGTTATTACAGGATTGGTGGGTGTTGCCTTCATTGTTTGGGCTATTATCTCTTCAATTTCATATAGTAAAAAGCAGCAATCTTCATAAAGTAAATCTGATAAGGAAACAAAGAAATGGCTATTAATTTATCAAAAGGTGGAAATATTAACCTTTCTAAAACTGCACCGACTATGAGTAAAGTCGACTTGGGTTTAGGTTGGAATCCACGCGCAACGGATGGTAAAGCATTCGATTTAGATGCTGTTGCATTCTTAACGGGTGAAGATGGTAAAGTTCGTTTAGATGGCGAATTTATTTTCTTTAATCAGAAAGTTTCACCATGTGGTTCAGTGACTCATAATGGCGATAACCGTACTGGCGATGGCGATGGCGATGATGAAACTATTTCAGTAGACCTATCTAAAGTTCCTCAAGAAGTGGCAAAAATTGTATTTGCGGTAACTATTCATGAAGGTCAGCAAAATAGTCAAAACTTCGGTATGGTTGATAAAGCATATATACGTGTGATTAACCAAGATGCTAATGCAGAAGAGTTAGCTCGTTTTGACCTATCTGAAGATGGTAGCACTGAAGTTGCAATGATTTTTGGTGAATTATATCGTCACAGTGGTGAGTGGAAATTCAAAGCAGTAGGTCAAGGCTTTAGTGGTGGTTTAGGTGCTTTAGCAGCAAGTTACGGTGTTGCGGTTTAAGCGACACATCAAGTACTAAAAGAGTGATCTTTTAGTACTTGAAAGTGATTGGTATGAAATTATTTTTATATTGAATTATTTTCAAGTACTACAATAGAGAATAAGAATGCAGTTAGTTTCTGGACAAAAAATAGCGCTCAATCAACTTATTCAAAATGATAAGAAATTTACGTTACGAGTTCAATTTAAAGCATCATTTGATGTTGATATATCAAGTTTTGGTGTGGGGCAAAAAGATAAACTTTTCAATGATGATTATATGACATTTTATAATCAACTTAAGACACCAAAATGTGAAGTGCAATATAGTCAGCAAGGAAACTTGAATCTGTTTACTTTTGATTTAAATAAAATAGACGTGTCACAGACCCCCCGATTTGTGATTTGTGCAACAGTAGCTAATGACCAGGCAACTATGCAAAATATTCAAAGTGGCCAAATTGATCTTGTGAATCAGCAAGGCGAAGTATTAGCAATATATCAATTAAATGCATCAGATTTTAGCCAAGAAAAAGCAGTCATGTTGATTGAAATTTACTTTAAAAATGATCTGTGGCGAATTGCTGCTATAGGACAAGGTTTTAATGGTGGATTAAAAGCGTTAGTTAGGCATTTTGGAGGTGAGGTTACTGAAAATATATCCTCTCCTACGAATACAGCTTCTAAACTTGATTTAAAGAAAAAAGTTATTTTAGATAAAGTTGAAAAAATTGCTCCCTATTTAGTTGATATTACTAAAAAATCATTGATTAGTTTAGAAAAAAATAATCTATTGGATATTAAAGCGCGTGTTGCTTTGGTTCTAGATTATTCTGGCTCAATGAGCCAACAATATAAATCGGGTGAGGTACAACAAGTTCTAAATCGAATTATGCCTTTGGCTTTAAATTTTGATGATGACGGTAGTTTTGAGTGTTGGGCATTTGCAGAAAAAGCACTTCGTTTAAATGATGTGAGTCTTGACAATTTAAATAGTTATATAGCTTCAGAACAGGGAGGCTATAAAAAATGGAATGCGGGGGCTGGCTATAATAATGAGCCTGCCGTTCTTGAAGAAGTATTACGTTATTTTAACAAAGAAAGCCCATCAGACTTGCCTGTATATATTGTTTTTATTTCTGATGGTGGCGTTTCTGAAGCTAGAAAAATTAAAAAGATTTTACAAGAGGCCTCATCACAACCTATATTTTGGCAATTTGTAGGGATTGGGGGGAGAAATTATGGTGTATTAGAAAAATTAGATACCATGGAAGGGAGAGTGGTGGACAATTGTAATTTTTTTAAAATAGACAATATTGAAAGTATTTCTGAATCAATGCTGTACGATTTTTTACTTCAAGAATTTCCGATATGGTTAACAGAAGCAAAAAATAAAAATATCGTGAGTAGGTAGGTAAATGTAATGGCAGAGTTTAATCTTGTTGGTAGCCCAGAACCTTTTTTACATGTCAGTATGAAGCAAGGTGAAGCAATTTATTGTGAATCTGATGCCATGGTCATGGTTGAACAAAATCTTGAAGTCGGCGGTAAATTACGTGGCGGAATTTTCCAAGCTTTTATGCGTAAATTCACTTCTGGGGAATCCTTGTTTCAACAGCAAATTAAAGCAGTCAAGGGTGCAGGAGAGTGTCTATTATCACCAAATTTGGATGGTGATATGCAGATTCTTGAGGTAGGTCAACGACAGTATATTTTATCTGATGGCTCTTTTGTTGCAGCAACTGAACATACCATTATTAAAGCAAAAGTCCAAAGTAATATTGGCGGCGCATTGTTTGGGGGCACGGGAGGTTTTGTGGTTATGGAAACCAGTGGGCAGGGTAAAGTTTGCATTTCTGGCAGTGGAACTTTACTCGAGCTAGATATTACACCAGAACAAGGTGAAGTAACTATCGACAATGGTCATGTTACGGCATGGGATGCATCCTTAAATTATAATATTGGCATTCCAAGTTCAGGTGGTGGTGGCTTTGTTGGCAATATTGTTAATAGCTTTACGAGTGGGGAAGGTTTAGTAATTAAGTTCCGTGGACATGGTAAAGTGATTGTATGTTCGCGTAATCGTGCGAGTTATTTACAGTGGTTAGCCACGGCTTTAGGTCGTGGCAATTCAAATTCAAACTGAGGGAGATTTAAATGGGCATTAGTTTAGTTAAAGGTCAAAAAATTTCTTTAGAGAAAGGTGATGGTTCATCTTTAACTAAAATATTTCTTGGAGCAGGTTGGGATGTCGCAAAAAAAGGCGGTCTACTTGGCATGTTCGGTGGTGGTGGTGATTCGATCGATCTTGATGCCTCTGCAATCATGTTTGATCAGAATAACAAAGCTTTAGATAGCATTTGGTTCGGTCAATTACAGAGTCGTGATGGCAGTATCAAACATTCTGGTGATAATCGTACCGGTGATGGCGATGGCGATGATGAAGCAATCCATGTAGATCTAACTAAAGTTCCTAGCCAAGTAAAATCAATTGTATTTACAATCAGTAGTTTCCGTGGTCAAACTTTTGAAAAAGTTGAAAATGCTTTTTGTCGTGTTGTAGATGCTACAACGAATGTTGAAATTGCAAAATATAATCTTTCAGCAAAAGGTAATTATACGGCTTTAATTATTGCTAAAGTTTATCGTCACAATGGTGCGTGGAAAATGTCAGCATTAGGTGAAACCTGTAATGGAAAGACAATTCAGGATATGGTTCCTTCAATTTTACCTATTTTATAAAGTATTCTAAAGGTATTAAAATGACTTGATAAATCGAATACACGGTTTATCAAGTTTTTGCAAGATAAAACAAACCTAAGTAATTTTATTATTTGAAAAAAAATTAAATAATAATATTTTTTTTGAGAACACAAGAGTTTTAATGCGAGTAAGCTTATTCCTATCTAAGCTAAAAAAATTAGGTTTTCTTAAGTTAATTGATTACAGATTCTAGATTAAACTATTGAGTCAAAACAATCTAGAATTGGCCTTTATCAATATTTTCAGTCTGCAAATTACCATTTTCTTGCATAATTAACTCTAGAGTATAACCATTAGTTTCATACCCATTTGACTCAAAATTAAATAAATTATCTGCTTTTGAATAGGCGGTATCATCCCCAAATAAATATTCTGGACCATACCATTTTTGACCAGTTGCATATTTAATAGTATAACTTCCTAAAGGCATTTGAATGTTTAGAGTTTCTCCTGATCGAATAAAATAGCTAACTACATGCTGATTTGTATTTGCTTCATCAATTTTCACCCAATAATTAGCTCCAGAAGAAGTCTTAATTTCTAGAGGTGCTATACCATTTAAATCTGGGTTATCTGTGTCACCTGTATTGGGTAAAGGTTGCTCGGGATAATTAGGCTCTTGTTTAATATCACTAGTATCTATTTCAGAGGAAATATCTTCATCAAACTGAACAGCTGGATCTTCTACTTTTTTGGCACAAGAAGTTAATATAAAAGTTGATGCTAAGATT